>JAUMHP010000063.1:1546076-1557380 GCA_032361065.1 Enteromius trimaculatus
AGCGCTAATCAAAGAACCGGCTTTACTGATGAGATGCGCATAATATATCGTACGATATATATCGCCCAGCCCTAGTGTGAATACGTAAAGGGAACAGACATTCCGAAGGGAACAGAATCGACTGCTACACCGGCTACACATAGGTAAACTGAGTGCTGCCATCCTCGTCGCCAAAATGTTGTATTTTGAATCAGTATTAATCAAATAAGCACAGCAGAAACAGGCGTGCAACAGCTCAACTCTTTACTTAACTACTTTTCAACAGCTCCATGTCATAAGTGACACCTAGTGGCTGCATGTTAACATAACATTACATTTTCAGATAACACAATCTTTTTATTTTTTCTCTTTACGAGTCTGCTGCTGGAGACGAACACCTGTGCAGTCTGAGTTGGCCAGGGATATTATCTTCCTGCAGCTCGCTGAGATTTTGTTTGACACTAATTTTATTTTTATTTTTTTTCTCCTTTCGAGTCTGCTGCTTGTGACAAACACCTGTGCTAGCTTGCACCGCACTGAGGATTTATTTGACTTTTTTTTTTCTTTTTTTCTCCTGTTTCTGCAACCTGCTGTTTAAATAAAGACCTTTGTTACACTCGCACTTGAATCTTGGTCTTGTACCTGACATGTCTAGAATCATACATTAGGAAAGCACAGACAAACAAAGAAGAAGTGGTAGCTATCATCTTTGATGTGGAAAAAGCATATGATAAGCTCTGGAAAGAAGAATTATTAATCAAGTTAAAGTCTTTAGGAATTGGAGGTAGAGCATATAACTGGGTTCAGGACTTTTTTTTTGACACAACAATACAAATGAAAGTAGGTAAAGAATACTCTAGAATGTATACAACGGAGAACGGAACACCACAAGGTAGTATATGCAGCCCATTATTATTCAACATAATGATTAATGGCATATTCTCACAAGTTGAACAAAACATTGGAAAATCTTTATATGCAGATGATTGGGCTTTGTGGATTAGAGGTCGCAATGTATCGTATGTTAAAAAAAATGCAAAATGCAATTGAGCAAGTTGAAAAGGTGGATAATACTAAATAGGGGGTTTAAACTATCTGTATCAAAATCGCAGGTCATTTGCTTCTCAAGGTGGCATAAAAACATACCCCTCTCTTTAAAATTATATGGGAACCCTCTGGGGCAAGTAAAATTTGTAAGCTTTCTTGGAGTTTGGTTTGATGGAAAATTCATCTGATTAAAATGAAGGACACAGTTTCAATATCCTCCATCCCTCCCTGGTTATTCCCCTTACCAACCATTGGCCTCAGTAAACAACAGGAAATAAAAGACCAATCTATACAACTTCCAGTGCAGTATGTAGTGCGGAATTATATTGAGAGGCATTTTCAAGATTCAGTGTTTTTATATACAGACGGATCAAAAGACCCAGAAACAGGTTATGTCGGTGCAGCCGTATATATTCCAATGAATGATACCCACATTAAGAAAAGAGTTTCCGATCATTTATCAGTCTATGCAACAGAACTATTGGCTATTTTAAAGCTCTGGAGTGGACAGAGGAAAAGTGAATACATAACATAGTCATTGCATCTGATAGCTACTCAGCACTGGAAAGCATAAAATCAGGCAGATCATCGTTTAGGATGAACATAATTTATGAAATATTCCATATATTGTATAATCTTATGGGTATGTCAGTTAAATTTATTTGGGTTCCTGGTCATGTTGGTGTGGCAGGAAATGAGAAGGCGAAACAAACTTTACAACTCAAGCAGATAGATTTACAAGTTCCATTAAGTAAAGTGTTCATCAGGAAGTATGCACAGTCAGTATGGCAAATGCATTGGGATGGTATTGAAACAGGAAGACAATTATAATATTCAACAACAAGTTGGTGCTGGGAGAAGGGAGAGCGGGAGCTGAAATGAAGAGAATTTCATAACCCGTCTGAGAATAGGTCACACAGGTCTGAATAATACACTGTTTAAAATTGGCAAGCATCCAACTGTAGAATGTAATCACGGTAATCAACAGGAGACATAACAATGAAAGACGTCATTTTATTCAGTCACTAATTAATGTTGAGCACAAAGATTTTTCTATAACGGGTATGCTAAAGGAAAAAGCTATTTTTAGCTTCATTTCAAAAAGCCCCATTATTAAATTCATTAAAGAAACGAAATTAAGTAAGCGAATTTAGATGTGTGTTTTTAATTCTCACACATCTATCGTAGTATGTCAATCCTATAAGCATGTATTCTGTCCACACTCCAGTCCAGTCGGTGGCGGTAATGCACCTACAAGTTTGTTTGCCAACCTTCAATAAACACCAAAGAAGAAGAAGAATGAAAAAAGAAACCGCGAAAGCACGTTTCTTTTTGTGAATGGTGAAATGAAAACAGTGTGTATCAACGGCACGATGTACATATAGAAACAAACAAGAAAAGATTGTTTTTCGCAAAGTTGAAGTGTTCTTCTTTGGTTAAGGTGAGCAATGAAAGGTGCTTTCTTACAGAACATTTTAGATGTCTGCTAGGACACCGTGTGCGTTGTAACAGATGTGACGTGAAGCTCAGCAGTTGCCAGTGCTATTCTGTTATATTAGTACTTTTGCCTTTTAAAATGGATTTTGATGTTGTTCACTCTTAGCATATTGTGTTTTTAGCTAGGGTAAAATCTTTACTGAATGTATGTTATGACTTATGTTATGCTTATTTTCTGTTTTGCTTGATTCATGTTGAGTTTATAATCCATTTTTTGTTGGTTGATACAGTTTTAGAGGGAGGCTTTTAGGATCAACCATGACAGAAAAAAACACTTCTGCTGATTTTCTCAAAGGTATCGATGGATATTCATTAATTAGGAAATATTTTCTGTCCTCTAGGATGAATAACATAAGGTTTTAAATTGTATAATTTTAAAACAATATAGCGATAATGAAAATAATAATAATAATAATATAAAATACTGTTTAAAACATATTGTCTCATAGCAGTGTCAGTTTAAAGATATAAAACTACATTAGATTTAAGAATATTAATTGCATTAGGATCTGATTAACATTATGGGTTGTCATTACAAAGTCATTTGAGAAATTAAATGCATTGTTTCTTTAGATCTTAAATCTTCTTACTTGCATGTTTAATGCCATTGGTGCTAAACAGTGTTGTAATGAATTAAACTTTGTGTGTGAAGTGAATATTTATCCATTATCTTCTTTGTACATTAAGATGTGGTGGCATATGTTGATGTATGGTCTGTGAGCAGAATGGAGGATTACTCTGATCCATTCATTCAGCAGCTGCAGGACATGGGTGCAGAGGTGACAGTTTTTTTTTGCTTATAAACAAAATTAAAATGTGTGTGTGTGTGTGTGTATATATATATATATATATATATATACACATACATACATGCATACATGCTTATATATATATATGTATATATACATACATACATATTTATTTACATATATTGACAGGTATCTAAGACACTCAACAAACAAGTGACCCACGTTGTCTTCAAACATGGCCGCCCGTCCACATGGAAGAAAGCCCAGAAAATGGGTGTGAGGATTGTTTCTGTCCACTGGGTAGCAAGGTAAAAATGAATGTCATAGAACTAACCTTCCGCATATTCAGGTCAACATCCTAAGAATAATTAGTTATGTAAATCTGTAAATCTGAAAAAAGGTCTTGTTTCACAAAAAGTTGCTAATTTAATTTCCAATGGTTAGGAATGAGTAATTGGTTAAAAATTAGAGCCTGGCAGAAATGAATTTTGTTTTTGTGGTCAACGCAACATTTCTTTGTTCTGGTGAAGGAACAAAATAATTAAATGTGTGCTACACCTGATCTAATGGGTAGTTCACCTAAAAATTTGTGTTCATGCACATTTGAATTGACTGACAATTTTTATTTATTTATTTATTTTTGCCTGGACTATTGTAACTATTAGGAAAACTGAAGAGGCCCCCATTTTTGCTGTCACATTTAAAAGTGCTGATTCCTTTGAAGGGCAGGAATCTGTTGATGCCAGTGACCGCATGTTCTGGTGCTGTTTTAGTTCTATGACCCTGTTAGTGATCTTTTTTTTTCTTTTGATTGCTGCATTTCTTTGGATGGCCATTAGATGTCTCTAGACCTCAATGTTTCCTTTCAAGTTCTATTCATTGTGCGATTTTTGCAGATGCAAAGAGAGTAAGGAACATGTAGATGAAAGTCTTTTCCCTGCTCAAAATGAAGAGTCCAAACTTCATCTAAATAAGAGAACAGTAAGGAAATTAAACTTAATATCTAAAACAACAAACATTTTGCCATTTCAGTTTTTATTAAATTTTTTTGTTGAATAGTTGCTTTAAGTATATTTTACGTATCTTGGTAAATGTTAATAAATCTTTTGTTGTTATTGTTTTTGCAGCACCGTTGCATGCAACCTAGGGATATTCCTATAAAAACCCCTGAGAATGACAGGCGACTGAAAAAAAAATTAGACAAGATGATGAAAGGCATGATCTCCTTATCCCCCGTTGGTGAGAAAAACTTTTATTTTTTTTCATTTTATGTTTATTTAATTCAACAATGTTTGAAGGCTTGTTGTGCATTTCGGATTTTGTTTTAATACAGTTTCCGAGACATCACCATTCGTAATTGATGAGGAAAATGGAGTAGTGTACAGTCCCTCATTAAAACGCTCTGACAGCATGGCTCAGCGACTGAAAGAAATGAGAGCTCAACGTGAATCTCTCTCACCCACTGGTATTTCCCTTAAATCCTTTTAAGATCCAGTTTCCATTTGTAAACTTATAATTTACCCGTTCTACCATGCTACAAAGCTTTGTACGGAATTATAGGGGTGCAAATCTTTTGATTCATATTGAATCTGTTTAATTCACACATTCTAGTTGTTCCTAATTGCTTGATGGAAAAAAAAAAAAAAAACCTATTTATTTATTTTAAAACTTTTTAAAGAGAACATGACCATTTGTAACTTGAATGTGCAAGGTTTCCGGTGTCATCTTTTTAGGCATAATTTAGCTATGCTAATATAGTTATAGTTAATATAGTTATGCTGCTTGAAATTTCAAACTGGTCTTTGTACTGGTGTTTATCGTATTATTTTGATATGTTCCAAAATCAGTGAAAGTTGTTGGTTTTCAGCACTTTATTTCTTCTTGATTTTTACCTATAGCAACTGATGAATCCGTAAAATGAAAAATTGCTTAATTCCCCTTTTGCAAAATATGGTGGATGGTATTCTTAAAAACGTCCCCTATTCTTTCTTGGGTGCAGTAATGTGGCTCGCACCATAATGGAGAATATTGCCACCCTCTGTAAATTGGGAATAGTTTGCACACAACCCAAATTATTTATATATTTTTTTTATTTTTTTTTATATACTTTCAAAAAGTGTCATGAACTGAGAAACCAAAACCCGCTTGATCTTTTCATAAGAGGTCATTGTACTATAAAGCATCCTTTTAGTTTCAAAACTCAGTATCAAAGCAAGTCTGCCAAAATGACAACTTGTGGAACTTACCACACTATGATGTGGTTCAAAGTATAGACATGACAAGAGAGAAGCTTGGCTTTCAAGTCATGTAGTGATGTCTGGGTTAGCTACATGCATCTGCTTAATCTAATATAGGATGCATTCGGATATTCACATTTTATTTACATGCTGAATGTTCTGCAAATTACCGATGTTTAGTTTCATGCTCAAATGCAATGACCGATATTGATGGAGTTATTTGAAATGATCACATTGCTTTTTTCTCTTCAGAATCGGAAGCGATTAATTTCTGATTTTGAGCGTGATATTGCGTAGCTCGTAATGATCTACGGATTTGTGTATCAACTGCCACTCGTTTTAAAAATAGCTGATTGAGAAATGCACATGAATAAATCAACAATTAAATCGATGACATTTTTCATATTAGTTTAACATTAGACATACATTAATTAAAATTGTACTTCGTATGGCTTTGAAAACATGCAGGGTATTTTAGGAATCCCTTGACAATGTAGATGAAAATGTTGCACACATCTGCCGTAAACATTAATGACATAAGCATTATAATGCAAACTTTATAGAATGTGGAACCTATAGTGAATTCTTTCCTTGCCCACGCTGTTTGTGTGCTGTTGAAAGTGCATCACTGCAGGAGCCCTCTTTCTCGCAAATCTCTCACTATAGCACGTAACTTGATTTTCACCGGCACATGCATCCTTTTGTGCAGATACAAGTTGTACTGTTAGGTTTATGTTATGTATCCAAGTTATCTGATTAATATCATAAGACGTGTCAAATATCATAAGACGGGTTTCAGTTTGTTGACAAATTCAGCTTCACCTACAGCTTTTTTTTAATTCTTTAGATGCTGCTTTAATTATGCTTGATTTTTTTTTTTTTCTTTTTTTTTTTCTTTTTTTTTTTTAAAAAAATCTTGATAACATTATAAACAAGGGGGAAAAACAGGTAGTTCATGACCCCTTTAATAAATGCTTTGAAATAGGTAAATTAATTCATATAAACACCCTACACACATTGGTCTCAAACTCAATTCCTGGAGGGCTACAGCTCCAATCCTAATCAAACAAACTTGATCCATCTTATCAAGGTCTTCGGAATTGCTTCCAAGTAGGTTTGATTTGGAGCTGAACTCTGCAAAGCTGTGGCCCAGGAGTTGAATTTGAGAATACTGCCTTACAGATCTGTTTATACTGTAGAAATACTTGTCTTTCAGAGGTTTATTTAATTTTGTGTTGTCCCTTAGACTCACAGATGCTGGATAGTGCCTCAGGATGTAATTCACCTTTGAGAACACCTCTTGGAGCGCCACCAACTTTCTTGCAACAGCTAGGTTTGGGAAAACAAAAGTTTTTTTTTTTGTAGTAGTAGTAGTAGAATAATAATTGTAGTTTTTAGGGATTCACTGAATGTTCGGCAAACAAATGTATTAGCTAAAAAAATAGTTAAAGAATCTCTGAACCACTGCAAAAAAAAAAAAAAAAAAAACTAATTCTATCAAACAATTATATTTTTGCTGATGCACTCAAATGGCAAACAGTGTAGAGTGATGTGTGCGCAGCTAACATGTCTTTTGTACTGCATCAAATGTCTATGTGAAATGGCCTTAAACAACTAGTAAATAAACTACTTCAGCGTTTTCAACAACAGGAAGCACTAAGGCCCTCCAAAATAAAAGCTCCATCAACATTCATTAATGTTAGTACTGCAACACTGTTAGTACTTTACTGTTGTTCTGTAAAATAAAGACAATAGTACTGATAATAATTAAAACAGTTCTGTTAATACATTTATTATATTCACACAGTGTTAAAATGGGGAATTGTATAATGTTGTCTAATGTTTTACAGGAAGTCTTTCTTGCTCAGCAAGACTGCATTTATTGTAAATTACAAAAACAAACAACATTTTGAAATTACAATTTTAAATAACTGTTTTGTATGTAAACATTTAGTAAAGTGTAATTGGTTACTGTGATCAAAGCTAAATTTTCAGTATCATTACGCCAGTCTTCAGTGTCTGCCATCATTCAGATAACATGGTACGGTTCAGTTTTTGTAGTTTTTTTTCCTTTGAAAAATAAGACAAAAAAGCAAGTTTTTGGCTATTTATTTTATGCAATGGTGAACAAAATAGTAAAACTACACATGGAAATACAAATGTGTTTTGCAGATTCTGCCAATAATTTTCCTTCCGGTGCATTCCTAGTAGTTTTAGTATCCAATTTGCATTATATAAAACTAAATATTTTTAACTTTTTACTTTCACAGAGGAAGAGCCTTTGGATTGCTTCTCAACCTCTCACTATCTTTCCTCCAAGAAAAGAGATGAACAAGGAAAACAGAACTGTAATAAGTTAACAATTAAAATGACAAGTAAAGGAAAAAAACAAACACCTCCTGAATCAGACCCAGCCATGGTTAAGAAACAGTCCACTTTAGAGAGTTACATTGATAAAACCTGTTTTGAAAGAAAACAAAGGTTACACCTCAAACCACAAACTGAAGACAATGGAATATCTACAGAGTTTTCTGGCAGCCCTGAAAGACCTGAAAGTTCCTTGCCTGAAAGCCTGACAAAAAGGAAACACAAACACAGAAAAAGTATACTGTCCAGTGATCTGCAGACCAACTCCAAACATTTGTACTCCAAGAAGACTTCATCAAGCAGTTGTTTTACAGAAATTGAAAGTGATGGATCGGTAACCCCCAAGCCTTTTTGTAAATTTCGGCGTCAAACTTCTGCTGTTTTGTGTTCTACTGACTTGGCTGGTGATCTTCCTAAAAGAGATGTGGAATGTGAGGTGTTTGAAGACTACTTCTCACCAGCGAACAATAGCCTTAAACAAAGTTTAATTTTATTTGGGTCGACCCCAGGAAAATTGCATCTGCCTGCTTTTGACCTGGATGACTCAAACAAGTGGAAGCGCAAGATATCATTTGGTAAAAAGCGAAAACATAAAAATATTGATATTAAAGACTTGTTGGTTGGCTCGTCAGACCCTGCTACTGAGACGGATGAATTGAAGCCTAAATGTTTGTCTGTGGGGACATGTGAGTTGCCCAGGTTTGAAGAAATAAAACTTGGGGCATCAGCAAAGAAGCGAAGGAAACAAACATTTGTTCTTTCTGAAGGGAAGATGCATAAAAGCTCAATTGAGCTTAGTCATGCTAATCAAAAGAAGACTTCAACGGCTGCTTCTCCTGTGTCATCCTCAGCGGTTAATGTGAATCTAAATATACAGAACTGTCTTGAAATTGTCCCTGACCCCAAACATGCAATTGAAAAGAGACAGATGGGTTTAAAAAGTATGTAAATTTGTTTTATTTTATTAGTGTTAAATTGTGTCCTGCTAACTGCTAAACACAGCTAAGTTTACAAATTCAAAAGGCAAGGCTTTGGCAGTACATATGCATATGAAAGTATGAAAATGTAGCTTTAATTTAAATGTAGCTTCAAATTAAAATTTTTACCCTAAAAGTTGTTCCAAATTGCATGTTATCATATTGTGGCAATGCAATGACATCTAGATCCTTGCTACATTGCGATAAGATTAAATTCATTGTATTTTTTTTATACATGAAAGCAAGTAATATCCTTTGTTTTACTTGAGAAACACTTCACAATAAAGCAAGCTTATAAAATGTTGGTCGCATGCATGGTTGAATAAACGTTTTAAGAAACACTCTTATCTGCTACTCAGCTGTGTCACTGTGCACCTGCTGTGTGCTCTCCTCTCGGCTCAACTTTCTTTCTTTTTTTGCATTATATCAGTTGTAGGGAAAGAAAATGAAAGCACAACTGATGGGAGCACTGAGAAAAGTCCTGAAATGAGTAGCAAACCACGACATATGAAAAAGGACAAGTTCATGAAGGTAAAGTAGCTACAGTTTTTAATGTCTTTTGGATAGTATTGAACATTTCAAGTATCAAAAAATGAAGACTTTTTTTTTTTTAGCTAGTAATTATTGGCATCAGACGCATTGCAGTGTTAACATAAAAGTAAACTCATGTAATTTGGTCTGTTTTACTTTGTGAGATTTGTTAATTGCTTTTGAGGTGTAATGCAACCTGTCCTTGTCTAATTTGATTAGCCAAAAAGCAGGTACATTTGTGTTGAAATACTGTAGTGTTTGACTGGATAGAACACGTTCATTTTCCACTCTTAGAGTAGGAAAGGGCTGCTTTCCACGTGTTTATTTTTTTTTTTTTATAATATAAGGCTGTGTTTTATAATTGCAGGCAAAGCTTTTAGCTTGATGCTTCTGTGGAACAGCATAACATGGTCTAGTAATAGAGTATAGTAATTATTTCTGATGCAGATGTTGTATGCTACTCTTTTTGTTGCTTTTCTGGCTTC
This sequence comes from Enteromius trimaculatus, assembly GCA_032361065.1. Taxonomy (NCBI): domain Eukaryota; kingdom Metazoa; phylum Chordata; class Actinopteri; order Cypriniformes; family Cyprinidae; genus Enteromius; species Enteromius trimaculatus. Next base: position 1,555,946 of record JAUMHP010000063.1, read on the forward strand.
CTGTGTGTTTTCTTTACCACTGTGACTTGCACCTGGCGAGTTCTCTTTTTGCTTTCCTTCAGCCTGAGCAAAACTCCCTTCTGGAACAGATAGAGGGCTTATACCTCGAGAAGCTGTCTCTGTTTGATTCCACAAAGCTGTGCAACGGAGTAAATTCCAATTTTTCACATCTGGGGCTATTCCATTGTGGCAAATAATTCACATATAGGTGTTTGTTATTGGTATTCCCTTGGTTATGTTTGACAAGATTAGAATAAAGCACTTACAACAGTTATATTAAAAGAATCCGAGTGGGTTGATTTGGATGCAGAGTACAATAATTTAAATTGGATACAATTTGTGCATGAGCAGAATGGGCTTTTCCTCTAAGTGAAACTCGAACTCAAACCCGGTTATAGTGAACTGAAAGCACAACCAGAAAAATTGGCTGAATTTTTAAAAATGAAATGTAAACCGAAAATATAAAAACTAATTAAAATGATTTACTCCTACTAGTCATTACCACCATTACTTTGTGTTAGTTAGTTGTATTAGTGTTATTAGAGATGATCTAGTGTTTGAAGTTGTAGTTGGGGGGGGGGGGGTTGTTGTGGTAAAGTGTTTGATAAAGTTTGATGGCAAATGTATAAGGTTGATTGATAAGATTTATAAGAATTTATATCAATCTTCCTTTGTCCATTTAATGCGTTTCGCAAATTTCAAGTGTTTCACTCTATTTTTCTCTTTCAGTAATAGTTTCTTTGTTGCTATTCTGCCAAGTAGGGCTGGGCAAAATATCACATGATATAGTTTAATCAATCACTTTTATTTATATAGGCTTTTTAATAATACAGATTGTAGAAAGCACTGAATATTATCAAATAGGAGAAAAGAGTGATGGTAATGTATAATGACGAGATTAAACTATTTATTTATTAAATGCAGAGATGGTCTCTTTAACCCAAACGGCTTTATGTGCATTGAGTCTGTAAAGCCAGTTTCTTAATTAGTGGTAAATTTCCATCACCTGATGTCAAATGGAGCAGCAGTTATGGTGTGTTCCAGGAAACGCAATGCAGTTTTACAGATGCTAGAAACATGGCTTTCAAATGAAAGATTGCTATGAAATGGCACACCTAGGTGAAATGAAGAAGAATTGAAAAAGCAGCCATCAAGTGTTAAACAGTGTTCTAGATTATTACATGTGAAGTTTTTAGGTCTGATAATTAACACCTTAACAGTAAGAAGTTATTTGTCATGCAGTTTTTTTTTAATTTTTTTAATTTATTTATTAATTTTTTTTTTTTTTCAATCAGCTATGCATTCCATTTTAGTTTTTTAATTTGTTGTGTTTCACCTGGCTGAGAAGAAACCGAGCATATCATCAGCATAACAGTGAAAGCTAACACCATGTCTCCTGATAATATCTCCCAAGGGTAACATGTAAAGCGTAAAA
>JAUMHP010000063.1:1566578-1589167 GCA_032361065.1 Enteromius trimaculatus
ATGTATGTGTATATATATATATATATATATATATATGTATGTATGTGTGTGTATGTATATGTATGTATGTGTATGTATATGTATATTAGTTGTCTTAGTATATTTTCCTGCTTTTTTGTCCTTAGCCAATCACATGCCTGGATTTTGCCAGTTTCTAAAGTGAAATTTTTCTATTTATTTATTTATTTATTTATTTTCCTCATTTGCATTAACCATAAAGAGTTTGTTTATATTTTTTTCTTAACTATTAAACTGTTAAAGGCAGTTTTTAAAATTTGGAAGTGTTTTTCTAGTTTGTAAATTATATTGTAGCCTATAGACAGACAGACAGCGCTTGCAAATCACCTATTCGCTTAACTAATGCCAATGCCAGCAGCAGAACAGTCTTTAGCATCAGCGCTTTCACTGTAGCCGTTTGCAGGGGTTCAAAGGGCGCTCCTCTGAGGGCTTCAAGCACAGTGGGCACATCCCACGTAGGGATGGTGCGAGGGCGAGAGGGCCTGAGCCATCTAGCTCCTCTTAGAAAACGGATAATAAGAATATCCTTGCCCACAGTCTGGCCTGCTATAAGGTCGTGGTGGACTGCTACGTTCCACCAGAAGGGGGCGACCAGGAGGACTTGGTGACCTTCTGCCCTGATTCAGCTGATAACCTGGGGAATCAGCGCGATCGGGGGAAAAGCATAGAGGGGGAGGCTGGGTCAGCGTGTCCATTTCCCTCATGAAATAAGCCGTGCAGCGAGTGTTGCTGAAGCGAAAAGTCCACTTCCGCCTTTCCAAATGTCTTCCAGATTAACTGGGCAGGTTGTGGGTGCAGAGTCCATTCCTGTGGATGGACTACTCCCCGCGACAGTAGGTCCACGCCCTGGTTCAGTTTGCCGGGGATGTGAGTTGCTCTTATCGAGCGCAGATTGTGCTGTGCCCATCTCAGGAGGCGCGCAGACAATCTGAACAGGCGCTTCGATGACAGACCCCCCTGATGATTTATGTATGACACCACAGTCATACTGTCTGAACGAACCAGGGAGTGACTGTCCCTCAGTTACGGTAAGAGAAACATGACAAGTTGAGCCAGAGATGTCGTTCAAGCACAACAAGGCTGATCATAGATCTGCGTAGCTCTATTGGCATCATTCTCTGGCTGCAAGAAGTTTCGCTTGGAAACCTTGCAGCACGGCCATTGGGTGAAGGACTTGGTTGCTCCCTGGCAGGAACCATTCATCCAAATGGCATCGCGACTGCTTCAGTGACCTGAGTCCAATCCCAGCCAAGCTTGTTAACCACTTTGAGAGGACATGGAAGAGCACGGTGTCCATCCAAGGCTTGAAAGAGCCGGCATCTGACAGAGCAGAGTGGGTGGGGCCACCTGAACCCGACAGCTCCTCTGCATCTAACGCTGCAAAGGACATGGAGTCCTCTTTGCAGCTCATCCTCGCTGTTTCCAAATGAGACAAGGGCACTCGGAGCCACGGGGGACGCTGGTCCTCATTTAGAAAGAGAACAGGTGAAACTGCTCTCCATGGAGGTGGTGCTTGCGTGGCGGGAGGGCTCAGGGAAGGGAGTCACGTCCTGAAAAGGATGCTATCCTGGTGCGGAGAGAGGCCAGACTTGCAGTGCAGGCATTCAGCAGCGTTCAGAGCAGCTTCCTTGTTTGACTTACCGAGGCAGGAGACACACTCTCTGTGGCTGTCCTCGAGAGAGAGAGAGAGAGCAGGAGAGAGTAGCAGGTCGAGCAGCGGTGACCGGGCATCTTAGTCGCAGTGGAAGAAATTTGCTCTTTGAAATTGAAATTTTCACTTTTAAAACTAAAAATAATCCTGTGTTTAAAATTATCCAGCTGCTGTGGCGTTCAAAATATACATGGCAGTCATTGGTTGGTTAAATGGCATTTCCATCAGCTATTTTGGTAAAAATTTTAAATATTTTAAAAATATTTTACTGTAAAAAGTCCTTTGATGGAAACCTGATTATTGATATGGTAATCAGATCTGCGTGATTGGATTATGAAGATTGCATGTTAATGCAAGTAACCATCAATGTATGATAAGCATACATCCAGACAAGGCTCTGGATGCTAGTTTAATATTAGATTAAATTTAATCATGACTCATATTAGAGGATAGATGAGGTGGAGCTACTTCAGAACAGAGACAGGGACAAAGTGGTAGTCCCTTAATTGTATTATTAAGCAATGGTGGTTGTTTGTTTTTTTGAGACCGTAGTAAGTTTGAAATAAAAAATTGTTTAACAGTGGAAATAAAAGTCTCACATTATGATTCTCTGAAATCTTGGTGATGGTAGTACAGTAGTAGCCTACTATTCTTTTTTGACAGAATTTATCATAATTAACTTTCTATCACCATAGTCCCTTAACATAAAAAAAAGAAACCCATGTAAATTTTTACAAGTTTTTTTTTTTTTCTTTTTCACCTTTTAGGTATGTTATATGTATTTTATATGCAGCTACCTCATTCTTTTTTTCCCTAAGCACCAATGTGTCTTCCTTGAACAGTCGGATGTCATTTTTTTTACAAGCAATGTCTCTAACTTCTATTGACTGTAATATCCGCTTGCACCTGGACACATATTTGTGTCATGGTGTCAGAATGCATCTTGGTAAACAGGTTATGTATGAATGTGTTTTGGCTGCCCTGTTCACTGATGGATGTAAACCCCAACTTCCTGTAGGGGAATAGAGAGGAAAGCAATTGATGTGTTTGTACTATGGAGCTGTTGTCCTGAAGCCAGGGGACGGATGAAATGGTGCCATGATGTTTTGTGCTTAAACTGCTCTCAACTGCTTCCCCTCCTGTATGGCCTTGGTTTCATTTCCTCTTTGATCACCAAATATGCAGATATCCGGCATGTGTTTACTGGTTTATACTACTTTCCAACAGAACAGGAGCTCAACAAGCACAATACATGTGTCTGAGATAATATAAGTTCAGTTGAATGTCATTAAAACATTGAGTGTGTTAGTAAAAAGAAATAAAATGCAAAATTAATATCTAATATTTCAGGTTTTTTTTTGTTTGTTTGTTTTTGTCTCTACAGAAAAATAGAACCTTGGTAATGACAAGCATGCCCACAGAGTGAGTATCTGTGACTCTATTCTGTGTACTATTAAAAATGGAAATAATAAAGCTTGCTGTTGTGCTGCATTGATAACCCACCCATCTTGTAAATCACACTCTCACACACACTCGCAGTGATTGATATATATGGCTAAGAGGTTAAGCACACATATATTATTACCCTTATTACTCTCATATTACACTTTTATTAAAGAGTAGTACTGTGTCTTTACAACACTGTGAGTTAACGAGTCCTGTTATAAAAAGATACACAAAATTAAATCACTGCATTTGTTTGGAATTATAATAACTATCGTTATATTCATACTCCTCTATTTTTATCAGACAATTTATTTTCTATCCATCTCCAAACACAGCAGTGTCAACAGTGAATCTTCATTTTCTGAACAAATCAGGTTAATCATTGATCGGCCTTTTTCACACTCAGTGTTCGAAAACCGGAAGCTAAAAATAGCTGTGGAAAATAACTTCCGCTGTAGCCTGAATGAATGGCAATACCTGTAGCATGGGTTTATTTGTTGTGATTAATTACCAATTCATCATAGATGTTTCATTAACATTAAACACAGTTTTCCATCATTAATCGTGGATGATGAAATGAGGAAAAATGTTGTCATGATATTCTTACTAATATATCATGAATGCACAAGGTATGCTGCGTTTATATGCTATCCACATTCAGAGACAGATGCGTTTTTTTTTACTTAATGCTGTAATGACATACAAGCAACATCACATTAAAGAGCAATACAATCTGTGTTTAAAAAAAGTGTTTGTGATAACCGTACATTGGGCAATAATTAAAAACAATAAAAATGGCACAATGAAAAATAACATTAAAACCGTGTTTTCCGAGTATTTCTTCATCAGTAACATAGGCAGCCTTCTCAGTTAAAATAACTTATTTAACATTAAATGATACTCTACCATATGTGTAATATTCCATTTTACAGTAAAACAGTAAAACAAGCGCTGTCAGTCATGAGATAATGAGTAATCTGTCTGCGACTGGTGAACGCGGAGTGTGAAAAAGGCCAATTGAGAGAAAATAACCATTCAATCAACCATCTTGATGGAATCAACTGAATGAATAATTCATTGACCAAGGCAGTAGTTGCTTCTCGATACTCAAATAGATGCTTCTTCATTTTCTCACTCCTCCATTTTTTAGCCTAAAAATTTGATGAACTCAGCCGCCATGAGTGGTATTGCCAGACTTGTGTTGTTTCCTGTGTTTTCCCTCTCTCATGGTTCCGTGCCCTTATTTGGAGTTTCTGTCATTGTTTTGTTAATTTTTTTCCCAGCTGTGTTCTGCAGGTGTTTTAGGTTCTTCCCTAATCATGTCTAGTATTTAAAGTGTGTTCTACCCTGCATTTGCATTCTGGTCTACTCGTTACCTACATGTCACCTAGTCCCTGAGATATCCCTATGTGTTCCTGAGTGTAAATAAAGACGCTTCTTGCGGATTCTGCTCCGCAGTCACAGCCAGGAGAGTCATTATAGAGTCATGGTGGGAGGGAGGGTGACCTGCCGTGGAGGCCATCTGTCCTGGATCCCTGTCTCTAGGGCGCAACCCTAGCCTGCTAAAATTCCATTAGCACTACCTAGACGCACAGCCACTAGTTCCACACCCGGAGAGCACATTCCTCCAGCCACACTTTTACTTCTACGTGGGCCCTTTATGTTAATAAATCCACTCTCCAGGGTTTTTCATTTTCAGTTGAGCTCTCCTTGTTATGTGTTCCTTCCACACCATGACAGTGGTGGAGAATGAGGCCAGATTAGTAGAGGAAAACCACAGATAAGTGATCTCTTTCCCTTCACATCCTTCTGTTTTTTTCTGTTTGTCTCCCCGCTTGGCGGTCGCTCCTCCCCTCGCTTATGAATGAACACACTGCATAGTCTGACGGAGGTGAGAAATTATGCAAATTATCACTATCAGCAGCAAATTATGGAGCATATAGCCTCAAGGCAAGGAAACAGAGCAGGAGCTTACCGCCCTCCACACATCATGACCCCCGTATATGGGGTGCCCAACTGTTGCCCAAGATGACGGCACATGATGATGTGGATGTGTACAAATGTTTGAAAATACGGCTGTGGTCAAAGGCTGGGAGGCCGAGTGTAGGGCTGTCACCCATCTGAGCCGCCCATTGCTTTCACAACTGGGCCTTCCAGCCCCACCTGCCTGCCCGGGCCCAGGCTGCCGAGTTGTCTCGAGTAACACTGGCTTTTGGACGGGAATCCCTCTGCCTTCCAAGTGTCATCATCGACTGGTTTCTACGAGCTCTGCCATGTTCCCACCGCCAACCTGTTGTCATGCGGAACCCAACCACCACCTTGGAGCTGGTTGAGACGATTGAGTTGGGGGTAGCGGCCCACCGGCGGGATGCAGGGGAGCATTTCAGGAGAGATATTGACCAATAAGGGCACTCCGTTCATGTCCCGGTTGATGTCTGACCTCTGCCGGCTTCTCTGGGTAAAGGACCTCCGTATACCATCCTCAGATGGACAGACTAGACTGGTACAATGGTTTAATCAAACCCTCAAACAGATACTATGGAGAGTGGTAGCTGACAACAAGCGGGATTGAGACCTGATGATTCCTTATGTGATATTTGATGTACGTAAGTCACTCAACCTCAAATCCTGCAGATGTTAGTCACAGAGCACGTCAAAGAAATGAGGCAGTGGACCGAGTGGTGATGCCGCTCATCTGAGAGCACATGATGAAAGTCCAGCAAGCCCAGCCCCAGGAGTTCCAGCTAGGAGACCGTGTGATGGTCCTGGTTCTCACCTCCGCCTGCAAATTCCTCGCTGCAAGGACCCTACACGGTGCTGGAGCGAGTTGGGCCAGTTTCATACAGGATAAGCTGGGGCAGAGAAGGATGGAACAGCTCTACCATATTAACTTGCTTAAAAACTGGATTGGAACCAGGGACAAACTCACTACGCTCCTGTCGACTATTCAGAAGATGGAACTCCAACACCTGATCGGTCAATTCTCTGATGTGTTCTCTTCGAGTCTCCGGGAGACCCAGTACTCCAGCACAACATCAAAACACCACCAGGTATTGTCAGCGGCCCTATCGGATCCCTGAGGCTCGTCGGCAGGCTGTTGAGACAGAGTTCAAACCAATGCTAAGGGGTGAATAAACGATTTCGCAGCCACTGGTCCAAGCCTGATGGCACTCTGCATTACTGTAACGACTTCAGACTCCTTAATGAAGTCTCAGAGTTTGATGTATGGGCCTGTACCATGATGGTGACTAAACAACTTACAGGATTAGTTTTGAGTTGACAAAACCGAACCGCTCCAATCTGGGTTTGTTGGTACCATGAAGCTAGTCATCAGCTTTCTCTGTCAACTCAGACTTGATCCTGAGTTAATGCAATAAGCAGCCAATCATATGCTTTTAAACTTTCATTCATTTTTCGTAAGAGAGTCAGATTCACTACCAAAGATTAAAAGATTGAGCAATATGAGGAATTTAAACACATTTATACAGCAAGATGAAACAATGTTGTAATGTATTTTAAAGTATAACACTAAAATAACATAAACACAATAGGTAAAACAATTAAAAATATAAACTCATATGTAGTCATGTTTACTTATTTATGCTGCATATTATCTATATTTATATCAATTTAAAAGCCTAATTACTATTAAACTAAACGGACTTATGTAATAGATTAAGGAGATAATAATAAATAAATAACAATAAAGTAATTCTAAAAATAATAATCTAAAAAAAAAAAAAAATCGGATTTTATCTTTAAACAATGTTTTACTATGCAGCATCCTTTAATATGGGGTAAGAGAAGCTGGGGGAGTGGCTTTATTGCATCAGACCTTACTGGAAGCTGATTGATCAGTTTTGAGCTCTCTAACCCAGAACATAACCTGTCCTGGAGCAGGTTAGCAGTGTAGCGTAAGTTACTATGGCGACGAACACTGCTAAAAGCCAAACCAATTTCATGGTACCTAAAACCTAGGATTGGTGCTAACTAAACTTAAACTTACCTTGTGAGCCAGCTAATCCGGCTTCATGGTACAGGCCCCAGGAAGGGGCAGCCTGAGTGAGTGGTCTGGAACCCCGACACGGAGGAGGTATTCTAGACGGTTAAATGAGCACTTGTGTCCGAACCAGTCCTTCACGCACCGGATTTTGGCTGTCCCTTTCTGCTGCAGACAGACGCCTTGGATGTGGGATTGGGTGCTGTGTTGTGACAGGTCCAGGAGGGCAAAGAGCATCCTGTCCTTTATATCAGCAGGAAGCTGACCCCAGCCAAGAAGTACACCACTACTTTTACCCTACGTGGGCCCTTTATGTTAATAAATCCACCTTTTGGGGTTTTGAGTTGAGCGCTCTTGTCATGTGTTCCTTCCGTCCCGTCACAGTATTCATATATGTGTGTGTGGTTTGATCATATTTACTATCAATTGATCAGCTCCCTGTGTCATTGATCTAGAATCCCCCTGGTGGCAGTACTTAAAGAAATAGTTCACAAAAAAATTTACATTACACCATAAACTACTCACCCCCATGCCATTCTAGGTGTATATGCCTTTCCTCTTTTAGACGCACAGCTTTCCTGGCTTTTCCAAACCTAATAATGCGGGTGGATGGTGGCCATGATTCAGAAGCTCCATAAATGGGAAATTTCTGCAAGTGCTGCATTGTAAAACCCACCTTTACACCTCCAGGGGGTTATCACATGTCCTCTGAAGAAGATGGATGGGTTTTTGTTACAAAAATATTACAAACTTTTAGTTATTCTTCGCAAGAGAGTGGAGTTCCAGCTTCTTGGCTGACCTATGACTTGACACATGATGCAGCTAATGTTACACCTAGAATTGCTCAGGGTTGAGTAGTTTTCATTTTTGGGTGAACTATTCCTTTAAGGTTAAACCAGACTGCCATAGTGGATTGTGCATTAGCATAAATATATACACAACTGTAAGAAAAAAAAAAACTTTTTCACAATATTCACATTTCTAGGATAGACCTGTATATATTACAGTAATGTTTATACATCAAAATATAGTTATTGTTTTGCTAGAAATACTATGTGGGTATCTAGATTTTGGATAAAGTTGTGAACAGACACAAGTAAAAATATTATTTGCATGTCTGAAGATTCAAACCTTTTGTTCAAATAGTGAGTTTTATATTTGTATATTTTGCATTTGTGTTTAGGAAGCAGGAAGTAGTCTTCCAGCTGGTCAGAAATCTGGGTGGTTTTACAGTGGTGGATAGTGTGTGTGAAAGTACCACTCACGTGGTGTCCGGTAGCCCACGCCGGACCCTGAATATCTTGTTAGGCATTGCACGTGGCTGCTGGATCCTTTCCTTTGAATGGGTGTGTATAGCTTTGTGTACTTTTTGTTGTATTAGTTATTTTATTTTTATTTTTTTACACAATGCATTTAATACCGTAGTGTGGAAGATTTAGGTGTAAGCTAATATGCCGTTGCACTTTATACTTTTTTTACTTAACTCTGTAGATCCTGTGGTGTTTGGAGCACAGGCAGTGGGTTCCTGAAGAGCCTTATGAACTGTCTGATAATTTCCCTGCTGCACCTGTAAGTACATGCATCTCTATAATGTAGTGAGTTCTATGAAACTTTTTATTATTATTTTTTTTTTTAATTACATTTAAGTTTTCCTAAATTTTCACAAAGGCTGAACAGTTGTAAACATACTGCACAGCTGTTATTGGGGGGACTTTCTGAGATTTTTTTTATAAACCTCAATAACTAAAAAATCTTGGTCAAAACAAATAAAATGCTATATAAAAACTGGTGGTTTTGCAATACCATTATGTTGAGATTAAAAAATAAACTCTTAAGATCTCTTTGGTTGTCTTAATATGACGGCCCTCTCCAGGATGTACCAAAGCATCTAAATTGTTCTAACCCTCAAGATAAGACCCCAGAGGGTCAAGCCTCAGATAAACACAGTTTCTTTATATATTTTTTATGTTGTGGTTGATTTGCTGTGTATTTCAGGGGAGAAGTAGAAAAGGGCCAGGCAGTATGACAATATTTAACATGATGACAAGTTTAAAGGGGTCATATGATGGTTCTAACAAGAACATTATTTTGTATATTTGGTGTACTTACAATGTTTATGCGATTTAAGGTGCAAAAAACATTATCGCATCACCTCTAAGCCCCGTCTACTTATACCTACCTAAGCCCGCCTAGCTATCCAGCGCACTATAATTGGTTCTTATCACGTGATGCTGTTTCCTGGCATCGCACCTTGTAAACATAACATCTTGTCTGCATTCATGATCTGAGAAACAACAAACAAGCATCTCAAAACTTGCATTTGAATAGTAAGTAGCAGGTTATTTTAATAAGAAAACTTACTAAAATTTGTGACTGCAAGACTGCCCTTGCAGAGGTAGAATTGCTACACTTTATAGCTTCTGTGCACAGCCAGCATAGGCTACTCTGCAGGTTTTAGGAGTCCATCGTAAATGTGCTGAACACTCTAATATTTGTGTTGATCTTTTCTGCAACAGTGTTGTAAAATCACTTCATATGACCCCTTTAAGTTGATATAGATATATTTTTTATACTGCATTATGTAAATATATTTATAAAATGCAGGAATACTTAAAGTCTCCCTAAAATCAAAATGAAAAGTTTTTTTGGGGGGGTGTTAGTATCAGTATGTCTTAAGTTTATCTTATAAGCCAGTGTGCTCCAAAAAGGTGACAAAGTTCGAATTTAGAAGATATAAGTGTTCAAAACTTGCAGTTCCATCACTTCCGCTAAAATGGATATTTTTTTGACGTTACCTTTTATTTCATCAAATCTTCTGACCAATCAATACTCCCTAGAATCTGAAGGCGCCCACCCCCTACACTATAAATAGATGCTGTCGACTTGTCTGGTCAACCTGTAGTCATTCATTTTAAACATTAGTCGAATAATTGCACGTCTATTAATAAATAATTTTTATCAATATAATGAGCATTTAATTTGCTATATATAGCCTAAAAAGCGCTCAAGTACACACAAAGCTTGTCACAGCGCACAGGGAGAAATGATAATTATAAATGTGTCGGATTTAAAGCAATAAGGGGAGCTTACATTAATGTTTCAACATAATTTTTTATTGATAAAGTAATGCTTTCTTTAAAGTCGGCAACACTGACTTGTCATCTCTTCAGTAGTAATGCACCTGTCTCCATGTTTCATGTGGACTACACAATCTGAAAACCAAAACAATCCCGCTGTGCCATGAAAGAGGAATACCTGACATGAACTAGCCTTGAGCAATAAAGGCTCAGATGGACCAATTATATGCAGGGTGAGTCTTGCAGGAAGCAAGAGGGCAGAACTCAATAAGGACAACTCAGCCTTTGGTATACTAAAGGTCCTTTGTACAGCCTCAGCACTATTAATATAGCCCAAGGGCATTCCTGAAAGACTCAAGCAATGCCTGAGAATTTTAGACCACTTTAGCATGTACCCCTTTAAGCAGATAAAATCTGAGCCTGCAAGGCCAAAACATCCAAGTTATAGAACCGGGCAAAATTGGACAACGAATCCCAGCCATCAAACATATGTTTGCTATGAACACAACACCATGCCCTGGAAAAGGCCACGCCTCAAGTGTAATGGGTTCCTAGTCCTATGGAGCACTAAAGGCCCAGGGAAGAGTATGCTAGTGCGATAACACCAACTAACTATAAAGAAATCCTCTGCTTTCTGAGTTGGGACCCTTATGTGTGGCCAAAGCATATGAAAAAATTATTCAGACTGCCTGCAGAGTGTGGAGCACTTGGGGGCGGTTTCCCGGACAGAGATTACGCCTAGTCCTAGACTAAAATGTTCATTTAAACCAAATAAAAGAAAAGCGCTTTCTCTGTCATAGTTTTAAATGGTCTCAGACATAGTGTAGTCCAGATTTCTGATTTTCTAGATGAATACTAGAGCTACTTCAAGACTAAATTTGGGTTTAAATTAAACCTACCGGGAAGCAGATTTAACTTTTTTAACACTTTAATGTTGTGTTTCCAGTCAAAGAAGCCTGTGAAAATCAATGCATTTAGATTTTTTTTATTCATGTTTTTGCATCCTTCCTTTGCCAGTTTAACAGCTCTGAGTTTTAATGCCTGAAGAGTTGGAGAACTAGAGATCTGACAATTATGATCAGAGACAATTGTGTTTCAGGTCAGGAATCAGATAGACTGGCTAAAAACCATCCGTCTGCTAGCCGGCTCGCATCACAGCAGTCAATTAATTCTCAGCACAAAGAGACTCTTTCTCCTAGATATTACACTATAGAGACTGTGTCTGTTCCCTGATCTAGAAAATACAGAAAACCGTCCAAACCAAATTAAGAGTAACAATTTAAAAGATGTTCAAAAATAAAAGCTTTTATAATACAGAGAAACAAATGATTAAGCTTGGCTTATTGAATATCAGGTCTCTTTCTACTAAATCACTTTTTGTAAATGATTTGATTAGTGATCATAACCTAGATCTGTTTGACATAAACCTGACCAAAACCAGATGATTACATTACTTTAAATGAGTCTACACCCCAAGATTACAGCTAAAGAAAAATGAACCACGTCCGAAAGACAAAGGAGCTGGTGTTGCTACAATTTATAGCAATTTCCTCAGTATTTCTCAGAGGCCAGGCTCCAAACACCACAGGATCTACAGAGTTAAGTATAACTCATTTTAAGTTATGGTGGTGCATGTAACATTATCTAGAAAAACATGTGATAGTCATTCAAGTGTTCACGCTTCCTCATATAATATTGATAAACTTGTTTGGCGTGCTGTCCAGGGAGCGGGCCGGGAGAACGGTGGGCTCGAACCCTAGCGATTAGAACCTTAGCGAGGGTAAGGGCTCAGCGTCCGGCTCGAACTCCGGCTGCCCCCCGGAGTGGGAATTTGTGTTTAAAGGGAGGCAGAAGGGGAGGAGGAGAGTTTTGCAAAAAGCGAGATGGGAATGAATTGAAAGCTTGTGCTTTTATAGTGCTTTGGAACTGGTTTGACTGGGCGATCGTAACAAGGGGATTGATTAGCTGATTGCTAACAGCTGCGGGCAATTCGTCCAGCGATCCACTCGAAACAATGTTATTATCAAAACATTTATTAAATGCCCTGTGATGTTTCCAGTGGCTACTGTATACAGGTCACCAGGGCACAACACAGACTTTCTTAAAGAGTTTGCTGATTTACTACTGGCTGCAGACAAAGTCTTAGTTGTTGGTGATTTTAATATCCATGTTGATAAAGAAAAATATGCATTAGGATCCGCATTCTTAGATATTTTGAACTCTATTGGGGTTAGACAAAACGTATCAGGACCTACTCATTGTCTAAATCATACTCTAGATTTAGTTCTGTCACATGGAATTGATGTTAATGGTGTTGAAATTCTGCAGCAAAGCGATGATATCTCAGATCATTATCTAGTCCTCTGTAAACTTCATATAGAACAACCTGTAAATTCTGCACTATGTTACAAGTATGATAGAACCATCACCTCTACCACAAAGACTGCTTTGTAAGTAATCTTCCTGATTTAACTCAATTCCTTAGCTAATAGTAAGTATACTGAATTTACGGTGTACGTTTCTGTAAATATAGTGTACCAATTAAAGAATGTACATGTAGGTATAGGGGAACAATATGTTACATTTTAGTAATAGAGAGTAACAACCAGATATACAAACTGCAAAGAACTGTTTAAGTAAACTAAAGTTACAGTGAATGTTTCGTATATCGAAGCGAAAGCTTATTCATACACTTGTTCTTATATTATAGGGTATATATGCCCTGCTATGCAACACAATCTTTACGTTTGGAGGAAAAATGGCTACCTTTTTGTAATAATACATCTGAATTACATAAAAACAACAACAACAACAACAACCCAATATGTATAAAGACAATTAGTTTCTTCTATCATTCCTCCTTGTTCTGTGTACTTACAGGGTGCTTGTAGTTACAAGGTGCTTGTTACTTGCTTGTTCTGTGTAGTTATGGTGTAAGTGTGATGTCCGCGGGCCGTGATTTAAAGCAAATCCTTGTTACACTCCTGATACATGTAGTTACGGTGTAAGCGTGACATTCACGCTCTTGTTACCCTTGTTACACATAATTAGGGTGTTAGTGTGACATTAAACATTGTAACATAAATAAAATTAGACATTTTTCGAAGTTGTCAATAATGAACTGTATTACATAGTTAAATGCAATGTTTAAAGACCCTAATTTAACAACACTAAAAAACTAAATTTTAACAAAACTTTTACAAGAACATAACAAGAATGCAAGAATTTAGAACCACTTAGAACAGTAAAAATAAACACACAAGCAAATCATGTTCTAAAAGTATTTTTTTTAATAGTAATACTGTCATTTTTCCTTCTCGGCTGTGGGCAGAATTCAGTGAAATTCTGGAGATTCAACAAAAATTCAGCGAAAGTTGTCCCTGCAGAATGTGAGGAAGCAGAAAAGTCCTCCCCTTCTGATGCAGTTTTCACCTGTGATCACAATTAGAGAAAATGCACTGCAAAAAAAAACTAAAAAAGAAAAATAAAGAAAGAAAAAAAAAGTAAAAGATGTCAAGTCTGCATAATGTACAAAGCTTATATTTAACCAAATATAAAAAAATGACTTCTGTTCTTAAGGACTCTGTTCCACATGTTTCAAGCAAATCATTAAGAGTTGGCAACACTGTGATGTGGTAAAGAAAAAAAAATAATAACATAAAGGACTCAACTTTCACAGGTAACTGAAAAATAAACAAGATTGGAAAAAAAAATTAAATAAATAATATGCAAAAGTCAGTCGATGACAGTCAACTCTACTTTGATGGGCTCCAACTCATCTGGTTTTCGCTGCCTCTGCGCTTGGTGGGTGGGTTTGTTTACCATCAGCCTGGCTGTTCTGCTTCATTCATTTTGTATGGACGACTGTCACTCATCAAACACGTCATCAGAGCAATGTTCAATGTTCAAACGCTCCTCTCGTTACTACATCTTAATGCTGTACAAGTTAAAAATGCTTCTGTTTATTCTAGATGAGCCGTCTACGTTTCTCTGGGCAGTGAATGATGCCCATTTGCAAATGATTCATTCTATTGAGTCAATTCTGTTCAAAAGCGTGATCAACCCAGTTGGCAAACCAGTGAACTGATTCGCAAATCATTTTGATTGATTCGTTCAGTTACAGTACCTGCAGCACAAGCTGATTCGTCTGAAGCGGTTCTCACTCAGAGTTATGAAAGAACACATAGTCAAATCTGCAAAGGCTATTGTTTCTATCTATGAAGATCTTTGATTAACACAGTGTGCTGTCTACATTTCCACAGGCTTCATTTAATTACACTACACGAGACCAGATAGTAAATGTGCATTCGTTTAGTTATGTTCAGATGTTTAGTATTGGTCATGTAAGATGTTTTCACTCTTCTCTGTGCCAGAGGTTAATTAATATACTTTACCGCTTAATAATATACTTAATAATATAATTAACCTTTTCAGCGGTGCATTTAAAATATTCAAGGGGTCCTCCCAGAGGTCGGCGACCATTATTTAGAACGTTCGCCTTTACTGTTTCCATGGTGACGTGTCTTGTTTGTCACGTGACATACCAAGAGCACAATAACGCTGTGAAACAGATGGATCGCTTTTATTTCGTTTTTTATTTCAAATATTCACAAACTTGCTTACTGTGTCATGAACAATCTGATATTCCGATTCACAAATATGTGTAAATGAATGTGTTTTGTCGTTTATACACCTTTATAAATGATCTTGATCATGATCTGTACCATGAGATGGGCGCCACCATGTTTGCTCGCACTGCAGTCCCGTCAGTCGTATTTACAGCATGTAAATTCATCAATTTCTCCCGAAATACATGATAATAAGTGGCTGGTGAACTGAGTGAAGAATAGAGTGAACTTTATAGTTACTTAGACTTATCTGTGTCTGAATAAAATTAAAATGAATTCTCTCTCTGGCTCAGCGCCAGCAAACGCACGAAAGCTCAGTTTGAATTTAGCAGTTATGCAACGTCACCGAACGTTCTAAATCCCATATGTGGGGCTGTACTCTCAGGGGCACGGAAAGAAAAATCCCATATGTGAGACCATACCGCTCATAGGGTTAATAATATACCGCTCATGTGCTGTGGACTGAAGTAAAAGCACTGCTTTTAAAGAGCGCGATACAAATTGTCCCCCGAGCAGAAAGAGAAAAAGGGTTTACACCCGGTACTTTTTAGTCCCCAAGCGAGATGGCGGTCTGAGACGTATACTCAGCCTGAGACATCTGAATCGCGCCCTAATAAAACAGCCGTTCAGGATGCTCACGTTTAAAGCCATTCTCTCGCAAACATAGACACCGACAGACTGCATGTTTCACTGGACCTGATAGATGCATACTTTCATGTACAAATAGCCCCTTCATCAGAGGCCATTCTTGAGGTTTGCCTTCGTGGGGACTGCATATTAATACACGGTCCTGCCCTTTGGTCTCTCCCTGGCCCCACGAACTTTCACAAAGTTTATGGACGCGATGCTTTCCCCTCTGAGACAGATGGGAATTCGTGTTCTAAATCATCTCGACGACTGGCTCATTCTAGCCAGCTCGCGAGAGGAGGCGGAGAGGCACAGGGCATTCTCCTCTGCCATTTAGATAATCTCAGACTCAGGGTGAAATTTGCCAAGAGCATTCCTGGGCACTGTAAAAGACTCAAATGAGAGCGTCGATCTCGCTGGAGCGCTGCACCATAGCGTGTTGAGCAGCCTCCTTCAACGCTTCGTCCTGAAAGCCTTTCAGAGAATGATGGGTCTAATGGCCGCAGCCTCATCAGTGTTTTACGGCTCGGCCTCTTACAAATGTGGTGTCATACATAAATCATCTGGGGGGTCTGTCATCGAAGGCACCTGTTCAGATTATCTGCGCTCCTCCTCAGATGAGATGCCAGCCTGTGGGCCCTACATGTTTGGCATCTGTTTGCCTTCCCTCAAATCTCACACTAGAGCCCCATCTATGAGACACGCTTTTGCTGTGAAATGGTCAGTATTTTCGAGGTGATGCGCACCAAAAACCCCTCGTCATGCCAGGTATCTGTGATACTGTCTTTTCTACAACACCGGCTGAATAGAGGACACTCCCCATCCACTCTTAAGGCTTACGTGGTGGCCGTAGCAGCCCACCATGACCTTGTAGCAGGCCAGACTGTGGACAAGGATATCCTTATTTTATATTATCCGTTTTCTAAAAGGAGCTAGATGGCTCAGGCCCTCTCCTCCTCCACAATCCCTATGTGGGACCAGCCCTCAGAGGTGCGCCCTTTGAACCCCTGCAAACGGCTACAGTGAAAGCGCTGACGCTAAAGACTGTTGTGCTGCTGGCACTGGCATCAGTTAAACAAATAGGCCATTTGCAAGCACTGTCTGTGAGCCCCACTTGCTTGGAATTCGGGCCCAATGACTCAAAGGTCATCCTGAAACCAAGGCTCGGTTATATACCAAAGGTGCTCTCCATTCCATTCAGAGCGCAGGTAGTATCTCTTTCGGCGTATTTGGACGCTGTTTTGATAGCTTACAAGCCTTTATATATGTAAATTTATTAGCCATTTGGGGAGCACCATGTGAGTTTGTAGATTTCTCAATGTGGAAAAAGTGGCCTCCAATAACAAGGTCCTCACTGCTTTTACCTTTTAGACACTGGCATGACATAATGTTCTGTATGAATTCAATAATAAAGGAAAACCCCATACATAGCAATGTAATAAAAATTTGTGTGTTAACATTAGATCGTGTGATGTCTCGTGCACTACCGGTGGTAATAGACAACATCTGTGGCAACCGACCACCTTGGTGATGTGGTTGTCATGGCAAATCTTACAGCCCTATTGAATAGTTTATTAATTAACACGCGATTAGTCGACTAATACTTAAAATGAACAACTACTAGTCGACCAGAAAAATCCTTAGTCGAGGAAAGCCCTAATATATATGTATAGTGTGTATATCATATGGTTGAATGTTCCCTCTGACATTCTTTTGACAACTCTTAATGTTTATGGTTAAACTTTAAAATTGCTCTCTGATTTGGTTGAAGATTATTAAAAATAGTGCAATAGAAAAATAGACATTACAACCAACTTTCTTGTGCACCTCAAACATGTAAGCTATACATGACATAGGTTTAAGTAGAAGTATATAAAATACAGTATCATACAATTGTATAATTTCTCTCAGGCGCTGAGCTCAAATGAACTTTCATGGCATTTACATTTTTTTAAATGTAGCACTAAGCACTCTTTAATGACATTTACAAGATGTGCATAGTTAAAATACACTTTGCAGGGGCACCACAATTAGCACAGTTTCACATAAAAGTTGTTTTCCTGTTTGTGCTAAACGTTTGTGCGTGTATGCATATGTCGACAAATGCCCAAAGTTAAGATAATTACACGGTCAAAAGCACTAAAATATGTGTAAACAACAACTTTATAAAATAACAATTAGTAAGATAAATGTAAAGAATGTCCTCAGCATTATGCGTTTAAATCACACTTGTACCATTGCAAATGTATCCTTTTCAGTAAATAAGTTGGTATTTACAATATATTAATTATGAATAAAATAAACAATAAGATAATTATAGTCAATTCTAATAATCTTTTGAAATTATGTGAAGCATCAAGGTACAGCTGTGTTGTCTTCAATTGATTTCAATTTAAAGTCCAATGTCCATTGATGATGCTCCATTTTAATATGTTGTAGGTCATGTTTTTGTGTTCAGTCGATTAGCTACTTAACACAGAAATGAATGGCATTTTTTTTTAAGTGCTTGGTCTTCTTAAAAATGGAAATTTATCAGAGGTGCGTGAAGGTCAAGCCACCAAAAATTTCTTGCGTAATAAGAAAAGCAGTGGCATCAATCATTTTTGTACTTTAGAAGTAGAGCCTTAGAAGTTTGATGGTCTTATCATCATAGTTGTGGATTTTAGTGAATATGCCGAACCTTTCCAGTAGTACCATTTAATACCATTGAACCGATTGGTGTTCTGTCCCTGCTGGTAGTATACGCCATTGAGATTAGATGGTCCACAGGCATCAAACCACCAACCTAAATGATTGAAAATGAGAAACAAACATTTTCAAAACAAAGAAGGTGAAGTTTCAGAACACTCCCTCCGACTGCATAACCGACTTAGCTCAAAAATGTTTAGGAGCTAAAACAAACTCCCCAAAAGTTTTCTTTGTTGTGCAAATTTGAACTTTTTGACCCCCTCATCAGATTGCTTAGTTTGAATAGGTCTGACAGAGTGTAGACTGTAGTAAATGTAGTAAATTGTAGTAAATGGCCACTTCAATGGTTGGTTAACAGTTGTTTATGATTGTCCTTTACACTTTCTTGATGGACACTGCTGTGTTTTAGGATAAAAACACATGCATAATCAGAACATTTCAAACTATCTGTACTAACAAAGCATTTATCACCTAATGAAAAAAGGCACTCACACATGTATTTAGTCACATTATTACATCATAAAGTGGCACATTCATTTTGGCAGAAATTGGACAGATAAAGGCGCCAAACCCATTATAATAAGACTTTTATGAAGCGTACAATACAATAGTTATATAAGTCATTTGAAAGCACTCTGCTCTTACCTCCTGAAAGCATTTGTGAGCATTTGCAAACACATTTGTCGTTGTCTATGTCTTTTGTGCTGAAATCACTTCCTGGCTGTCCCATGCTACTGGTTTTCCCTGCTGTTCCACTGTAGCCGTTGAGGTGTATTCTATAAAATTGGAAATGCAGACATATACATTGTTATAAACATCTCTTGTTTTTTTTTTTCTTTCTACATTTTAGGAGTAAGATGAAGCATAACACAACAGCTAAAATGCGTAAAACTTTCGGTTTTTTTTTTTTTTTTTTTTTTTGGTACGTAGAAACGTGTAATAAGTTATACACTTGGTCAGTAGATTTTTCTGATCTGTCAAATTAAAAGCTTTAAACCAAATGTTAATAAGTGTGCAACTATCGTTAAACTGTAACATCCATGGACATCATTAAGACATCCTAGAATTGCCACACAGAAAGAATGTTCCCAAGGGTACATGTGTATTTCACTCATCAGTGATTTGATTTAGAGGCTAAGAATAAGTAAAAATAGGCACAGATGTAGTTTCACAGCATGTTTCACAGCTGACGACCCTTCTTTAAAAGAATCCCTGTCCTGATTCAGCATGTGGTCAGATAAAATGTTGATAGGCGTTATTGCCATTATTCCATTTGTCATTTTGTAATTATGAACTAAAACTCTCACCTCAGAAAAACAAACTATCCTGTTCTGCCAGATGTTATATACATTATCATTTCGTGTATGTTTATGTTTGAACCTCACACACAACTAAAAATATCAACTTGTTGAGGGATCAGGTGCTGTTTAGGGGAACTATTTTCAGGTGGAAAAATATTTTCTTTGGAGTTTTGACAATTGTGCACCAGCCCTCCAGAGGTTTTGTGGCAGAATGAATGGCAGTGTTAACATGGGTGTGTACCAAAACAATAGCTTATTTATAGTATCCTGCTGTTTTATTTCAAATATGAAAAAATACTGATAGCAGACTGTATAGAGAAAGACAAAAAATAACTAAATTAAGGTGTTATAAAATATCCAGTATAGACAAACCTATGAACACATACATTTTATGAATGTAAGTATTTTTATAGATAGTCTACAACTCTTAGTACCAGCTTTTTCCTTTGTGTTTCTTTGTCACTCTTAAATAGCAAAAAGAAGAAGGGTATAAAAAAAACCAAAGGGTAATTCTTTACCTGTAATTCTGCTTCTCACCATCTAGTGAGAACTGCTCATATTTTGAAAAGGCCTTATTCCCCTGCCAGTCCATCAGATCTATCCTAAGCACATATTCTTTTTCTTGTGTCAATTTGGAGATGATTTCATTCCCCAACCAGTGTTCACCTGAGATATCTCCAAACCCCTGAAATGGGAAAAAATGTTTCATAATATAAGTTTACATTTAGTCATTTATCAGACACATTTACAATGTGAAATTACAAGGCAAATTTCAAATGAGAAAAATACTTAATGTACAAATACTTAAATAAAATAATATACAAGTGCTGAGACTTGGTTAGTCCTGCAGCCCTCTTGCAGTACTATATACAGCTCTTACATTTCATACAGTCACCTACTGACAAATATAATGCAGGGCAGCAACACCATACTGTAAATGCAGTTATGCCCTAAAATTTTATACTGGGACATTTGCATGTACTGTATCATGAGTGTCCAATCTTTTTGCCTGTTATTAAAGGGGTCATATAATGCCAATTTACCACCGGCTGATATGATTCTTAATGAAAAGTCTGTAATATAGTTTGTTCAAAATTTCTAAATGTAGTCTAAAAAACCCACACCCATTTTACCCTGTCAAAAACAGCTCTTTTCAAAACACTCTGTTCTGTGTATTTCCCCTTTAAATCTGCTGACCCTGCCCCTTTTTTCCAGAGGTGCTTTTAGAGGATGATCATTTAGCTGTATCCATAGTCCTGGACGTTACATTCATAGTGAAACTTGCTAATTAGCACATTATTAGGAAAGGCGTTTTGCAAAGATTCATTAAAAACATTATACTGACAACTTCTGTAGGTGAGGCTGGACCATGAATGGTTTGCGAAAACAGAAACACATTTAGGTAGATCAAGGGCACATTCCCTTCAGAACCAACAGAATGTGGTATGAACCAACTTGTTTGTTATCAAGGAAAATGCACATAGATTACTGATAATGCTGAAATCACAACAAACACTGCCAGTAGCACAATCGGCGCGCGCTGCTCTTGCTCTGCATAAGCGCAGCTTCCACGCTGCTTATGCATGTAGTGTAAAAACGGCGTGTTTAACGCGCCACTTAATTCGTGCGAATCACGCTGCAGGATGTCTTATTGCGTCTTTGCATTGACTTAACATGTAAGTCACTCACGCTTTAACGCTTCATTTGCATCTGGTGTAAACGAAAGAATGAATGTCTTGTCACGTCCACGAATGCATTTGTTTATTAACTATAAACAATGTTAGTGGATAAACTAACAGAGAGCCTGTGCTATGGACCGTGACAAACACTCAAATATACAGAGACGTTATACACTTAAAACTAGGTCAGTGGGTGGAGATTTTCATTGAAACACCTTGACAACAAATGAGTGGGCGGAGACATGAGTTCTGAATAAGAGTCCATGAATGAAAACAGACACAAACAAACACAGTTCGCTGAGCTGAGCTGGCCCATCCAGCTGATCATGACTTAGTTCATCCTTTACATCCTTTATTGGTCCAACATTAAATAGTCATTGTTCAAAAGTTTTTAACTAAATAGAGAATAATGGAAATATCATATTTGTCATTTAGTATTGTCCTTCAGGGGCAACAGAAGATTACATGTTTCCAAACAAGGTGTTGTACTGCAGTTCCTAATATGGTGTAATATCTCATTTGTATTCTCTACCATTAGATGGCAAACATGTCATATTTTAATTCTCAACCAAAATTACATCATGTGCATATAAAGTGTTTAAGGTAAGAGCACAGCAAGTGAACAATTGTGTCAATTGTGCGGAAGCAGTTCACCAAATTTCTAATAAAATGTTGTACCATAAGGATGTGTTGTAAAGGTTATTCACTGATTCCTACTCTGAAGGGGTTTATTTGCCTTTTGGAAATTGTGATTGGCTGTCTAATAATCGTGCTTCTCCCGGTACTTCTCTGCAGTGCAACGGTGCCTCTGTGCGGGGCGAGAGTGTTCACAATGCACAAAAAAAGCGATAATTTCTACCCTTTGCCAGATGGGGATGACAAGGGTAAAGGAGGAGAAAATAGCGCTAGCAGTAGCACTAGCTCTTTGGACCCAGTTAGAGTGGCTCTAGATTCAGTGCCCCAAAGAGGTAGGACTGACCTATCTATTATTTCTTGAATATTACTGATGAACTGATGAAAAGTAGGCTACTGTTCAGATGCATTCTACTACTATATAGTAATGTTAAGGACAAAATTAGCTCAAATATACAAATAAAAGTAAATCAGAATCGTTGAAGACTCTATAGGGAATTTGAACAGAATCACTTTTACGGTGGATCACTGAGTCGGTCTGCGATTCAGTGAACGAGCCGTGTAACATCAACTCTGTGCTGGATATTAAATCCAGATTATAGTGTAAATACTATTAATAAGCACAGTAGCAAGATCTGCAGTTTAAGACTTGTAAGCACAAAACACAGATACGTCTCTTTTCAAATATAAATATGGTCTGTATTGGCTAAACCTAAGACATCTAAACTAACACAAACACACGCATTAATACGAGTTGCAAGAAGAGAGAAAGTAAGGAAAGAGTGAGTTTAAGAGAATGAACATGTGAAATCCCAATTCTACAGCAATAGGTGCTATTGCA
>JAUMHP010000063.1:1605229-1623100 GCA_032361065.1 Enteromius trimaculatus
ATCCTTAATAAAGTATGAAAATACAATTATTAAGCATATTATATAGACGCTTATAAAGCAAGAATAAAGCATGTATATCTGTATTTATAAACTGCTTACTAATGTCTATTAATACAGTACAAAAGTACAACTTAGCTTCCATCTGTGTCATGTTCTTCAGACATTGTGCCTCTGTGTGGGTCTATAGTTCCGTGCATGAACCACACAAGAATTAGCTTCCGAACTTGCGCCTGTAAAATGTTTTTACTTTATTTTGTCGTTTTTGTTGCTTATGTGCAGTAGATAAATAACAGAATTTTGTTTAAGATGATTCCATTTTGCGGGAGTCCCACGAATAATTCCCACGGTCCGCACTAACATGAGGACCTTACCACCTGCAACCGTATTCACCCATCAAATCTTGTCCCATGCCGCACTCGGTGCATTTGGTCCTGCGGTACTCCCGCAGTAGTGCAGGTCTCTACCTGAAAGCCTCTATGGATGGAGCCTGGCTAATATACAGGGGAAGGCCATTCCAAAATTGTGCACCAATTACTGAAAAGGCATGGTGGGGGAAGAAAACACAAGAAAGTTCAGAAACGTGACAGTACTTCTCCCTCCCAGAAGGATCTAGGTGGTCATTGACATTGGTTTTGCCACATACGGTGGCACTGTCGGCACTGACCTCAATGCGGCCAGTGGTATTGGCTTTGCCGCGGATGGTGGGCTTGACTTCACCACAGATGACGGCACTGGGCTGAGGATCATGGTGGAGGATTTGGAGATGCAGGAGGGAAGGTTGACATGAGCTCAATGGAACAGCATATAGAGGAAGCTGACTAGTGGTGAGGAATAGGGATCCTCCACAACTACAAGGAACTTATAATTACTTGAATCTAAGATATAATTTGAAAAAAATCCACAACAGTTCTGTGGCAATCGTAAGGAGTAAGTAAGCAAAATAATTGGTCATCCGGAAGCAACCGTTTAAACAGAATCACTCCAGCTCACCAGATGTGAAATGCTCAAAAAATTCTCCATGTACTGTTTCAATGGCTGCTGATGCAGCAAACAAAACAAGGAAGTCCAGGAACGTGACAATATTTAAGTTGTATTCCATATATTCAAAGTTTCATTCCATATATTCAAGTTTTGTTCAGACTGTCATTCAAAATATTCAAGTTTTACTCAATTCCATATACTCAAATTTTCCTGATTGGCATTCCAGAGTATGTATGCATATATGTATACATATACATATACAGAGACAGAGAAAGAAAACTGCATGACTTGGTTTTAGAATGTGTGTATTGACCTGAGTACCTGTAAAACATACTTAAAAGTTCAGATGCCTTACAGCATGGAGAGCTAGTCACGTGTTTTTCTAAAGTCAAAATAAGACTGAATACCTCAAAACTGCAATTATTCAGTCGACAGAACAGCCTTAAATGTCTTCAAACACTGAACTCAGCTATGCTCAAGTACTCAAGGGTGTAAGTCTACCAATATCCATTAAAAGGTCAACCATGTCCTCATCCCATATACATGTATAAAACACCTGAGATTCAAAACTTCCTGCTAATGCCTTCAAGTTCATGTTGCCAAGTTTGGGTGAATAAGGGTAAAACGTACAAGATGTCAGACTGTCAAATTGTATTGATATCCTGTAAATGCTGATATCAGTACTTTTATAGCAGAAAAAGCTAAATGGCATGCAAAATGTGACATCAGAGAAAGACTTAATATACTAAATAAAGAAAGAAAAGTTGAGCTGAGTTATATTAGTTATTCAAATTGTATCCATGCCTGCTGGATTAGACGGTAAAGTAGCAACCCTCACCTGTGCCTCAACAGTAGTGATTTTCCGGGTTTGCTCTGCTGTCTGACTTAGGAGCCTGGTCCCAATCTTGATCATGGTCACTGTGTGGTTTTGCACTGCATTATTTTGAATTTGGGCCATGTCTTGTTTGAGGTTGTCCTGGATGTAGTTCTCCAGCTGTGGATGAAATTAGATTATTTGATTTATTTTAAAAACTGAAGCAACTGAAGTCAATGAGACCACTCTCTGTATTTCTTTGTTTTACTATATATTATACCCTTATCAGCTTATCTCTCAGATTTTGAGAGAGTGGTGCTCTGCTGCTGTTTTTAGATGCTGAATGTAGCTTTTGCAAATGCACCTGTAATTTTTAAATAAGGTTACAGAAAATACAGCCTTAACCTCTTACAGAACTACAAAAATGCATATCCCGAAAAATGTAACTGTCGCAAGGCATTTACAAACCCTAGGAACGTTTGTATACATATTGTGTAATTTAGGATTTCTATATGACAATTCTTACTCTGTTAGCAAATGTGGTGCCAGCTGTTTAAGGTGATAATGCCATTTAAAAATGTCTACTGTTTGAAATGGAACAGTATGAGACTATCAAGACTTTGACACTCCTTTGTTACTCAAACCACTCTTTCTTTGCATGACCATTTGGGCTGCATTATTCAAATATTACCATGTCTTGATGTAGAGACGTGGGAGTGTGTGTAAATGAGTAGGGTGTTGATGAGTCTTAATTTTTATAAAGAGTATCTCTTTGAGTTTGACACTTTAGTCTTATCTATGTGCTAACAGCTTGTAACATTCCAAAGGGAAAAGAAAACTTGAAATCGCATTCTTATGACCCCTTTAAAACATTTTCAGATGACACTTGACACTTTTACATTGTACTCAATTATCTCAACCTTTCATGCTTCTAATTTTAAAATATGGTTAGCACCATTTTACCTAGGGTTATAAAACCCCGGTCTAGAGGATGTACAGTTACAGAAACATATATACAAACACAAATTGATGTCGTCATCTGTCACAAAAACATGCACGCTCACACACATACATACATGCACTATTGCATATCAGCACTATTGCAAATGTGATAGTGACAAGTGATTTAAAAAAACATATTCCATATGATTTTTTTTATATTCCAGAAAATACAGATATATACAGTTATAAAATTGTTTTTCAATCGGTCTGAAACCACTTTGTATAGATAATCTTAGACTGATTCTTATTGTGCGAATTAGAGCATGATTTCATTGTTACCAGTAACAAATAGGACTAGTCGAGGAAACGTGCCAAGTTCTGAAACAAATGCTCCAATTAAAAACTAAGAGTTTCACATATGGCTCGTTTAAATCAGAAACAAACAATTATAAATTTGGTGCAGGTCA
Source organism: Enteromius trimaculatus (assembly GCA_032361065.1). Lineage (NCBI taxonomy): Eukaryota > Metazoa > Chordata > Actinopteri > Cypriniformes > Cyprinidae > Enteromius > Enteromius trimaculatus. Next base: position 1,608,434 of record JAUMHP010000063.1, read on the forward strand.
GCTTGGTCACAGGGCTGCGTTTCCCAAAATGATTGTAAGCTTAAGTACATCGTAGACCCATTGAAACCAATGGAGCTACAATCAACTTCGGCTTACGATGATTTGGGTAAACGTAGCCCAGGCCTTTTGCAGACGTAAAGTAATTGCATATGTAATCCAGCCCTTGGAATTTGGAAAAATGAAGGCTTGGTCAGATCCTATAATAAGCAATGGCATTTATTAATTTGAATCCAAGCATTAAATGTTGTTTGCTAATTTGTTTTTAGTTGCTTGATTAAAGCGACTAAAATGTTCCATTGTTATAAAGTTGGTTGGCTTTAAGTCTTTGATTGGTTGGTATGTATTTGATTCTAACACCCTCTTCCCTTCTTTCAGAGGTCTCTTTTTACATTACATTTGGGTCTGAACCTGAACGACACAACGAGTACAATCAAAAGCTTACCATGGAAACTTGACACATACAAATCACCTCTTGCATTTATCTACCATTGCAAGAGTTGAATTGTTGTTAGACATTCATCATTTTTAGTATGTGGTAGCATGCAAAGATACAAATTTTACATCATCAGTAATGATTTGCCAGTTAAAACAAATGCTTTCATACCAAGATTCAGACTATATTGCAATATACCTTTTTAAGCAGACTCGGGTGCAATTCACATACATGGTTAGAAAACTGCCTTCAAAGCGATGGGGGGGAAAAAAATAAAAATAAAAAAAAACTAACTCTGACATGAAACGGCACTGAATCCTCAAGTCTGGAGGTGTCCTTATATGTAGTTAATCTAATTTTGAAAAGCACATCTACTTTTTTTTACAGTGATATACAAGAGAAATGTCTTACCTTGTGCAACCATTGCGTGTTGTTCTCCATAATGGTTTCTAGTTGTTCCAGTCTTTGAATTGAGCTGTCATAGTCAACCAGATCATCTCGTTGAACTTGGTTGGTGTAGGTGCTCGAAGGGCCTCCACAGTCCTGTGGTTCTGGTAGCAGAAAGGTGTAGGTGCATGGCCCATTCTGGATCTGGTACTGCTTCTTTCCTGTTGTATCTGAATTGGTTGTAAATGCTTCCCCAACAGTAAGGCAATAACCTAGTAGGAACAGTATCCCAGCGTTCAGCATGTTTATTCTAAAACTAATACTACTACCTGTGTCAGTAAAAAAATACCTTCCTTTTCCCCTTATTTAAAGGTCTGGATGTTGAAAAAATTAAGCCACGTAGTCCAGAATCATCCAGTTGATTCTCCTTATCCAGGATTGTGCTCCCACTGTGTGTGAGCTTCGCTTATATGCCATCAAAAGTAGGAGGTGGAGACAGTGTCACAGAAGCACTAATCACTTGCTCCCAGGCTGTTTGCACTTATCCCTCATCAGCCTAGCAGGCTGTTTTCTTAACAGAGTCCTGTGTGAAAGGACTGAGACTCCTCCCATGATCTGTGGCCTCTATTTGAAAGGCACTGCTTGGATAGAGGAGCTTAAAGAACTCTCCAGCCAGACAGGATCTCTAATTAAACTCTTCCTGCTGGATGCTTCTTCTCGCCTGTATCAGACAGTGGGTCCCACCAGTGGGAGAGGACGAGGACGCAATGGTTGTATTTTTTATTTTTTTTTCTTAGAGGGCTGCTTCAGAAAAAAAGGCAACTCAGGATGCAGCTGTATAATTCAAGTAATGCAACTTCAGCAGTGTCCAAGTCACACCATGACCACATGTCCAGGTGTGTTTTGCTGTGCTTTTGTCCTTCTACATTCTCTTATTCAAAGCTCTGGTCCCCGTGAATGTTTAAAGAGAGATAAAGAGGTGGTCTTCCAGCTGTCATTTCTAGACCATAATTACCTGTCCTAAATCTTGAGTACAGTGGGGCCAAAATACTGAGAATTTCATAATTGAAAACTGGAAATGAGGTTTTAGGTTTTTAAGAAATCAAGCAAACGAATTATTTATTCTTAAGTATAATAATGTAAAAGATTTTTAAAAAAATATGGTATTACATTTAAATTGAAGTCTAATTCTGCAATAGTATTTAAAATGTAAAAATAGAATTGATTTAGCCCATGCATATGTCATAGCATTTCCTCATTTCAGATGATCACAGTATATTGGTCTGAAAAGCTGACATGGAGGAAGGGAAAGGCAGGTGTTGAGGGAGGAAATAATTCCGCTCAGAGGATGTTTTGTCTTTTTTGTCTGGTTATCAAGCTCTTGTCGTCACTTCCATTTGCTTTATGATGACAATCAAAGCTTCTTTTCACTGGACATGTGCATAAACAGCTTTCTTTTATTCCACTTTCAGCAAATCAAAGGTTAAACTTGTATATTATTTAAAGTGGTCATTTCAAAATGTTCTCTCTCTCTCTCTTTCCAACACCCCCCACACCCCCAATATCATAGCAGAAAATGCGAAGGAAGGTCTGTTGTCGCTCAGGTGCAGGGGCTGAATCAAATCTTAACATTACATTGCGTGGGAGGATTCCTGTTTGTGTTGTTCGTTTAATGTCATAAGGAAGTTGCAGGAGGAAGGAAGTTACGCAATGTCCTTATTTTTCTTAAACAGTCTACAACATGCAAAAGCTCTGTCCCTTTTATTCTGATTTTAACCCTTACAGTTACATGAATAAACTTGTTATGGACACCAACATTTAAAGGTTCCAGTGAAATTTCACAACTTTGATACCCAGCAAAAACTGCTTAATCTATACTAAGTGAAGTCACTAATAAAATAAGAACAAATTAGCAAATTATTTAGCGCAAACAAAAACATGAGTAACACTTTGCGGTAAGGGCACAAGAATTCATGTATAAATTCATGCAGTAATATTTCATGAATTATCAGGAACTAACATGAGTTCAGAATCTTTAATTCATGACTTCATGGATGAACTACACATTAATTAAGACATTAACTAAGATGGGTACATCATGATAATTATGATTTATTACGCATAATCGTGATGTTTTCTTTGTTCACAAGTAAGAGAAAGAAAGAAAAGTATTTAGTATCTACTTTGGATAAATCTGTAGTACATAAATTATGAATTTGTGCATAAAATAGCATTATTTTGTGCAGATAAAACTACTTGAATTAATAAATTAATTGACAAAATACACATTACCTCATTCATGCGTACAGGCTAGAACAGTCTATCAATTAATGTGAGAAATAATATTTATTGTTGTTTTTAAATAAGTTATTAAGCATGTTCATATAGCCCTCCAGGTAAATGAACACACCCCAACACTGGCCAATCACAGCACAGAGCATGTGAATTCTGTGAATCAATAGGTGCATTTGACTTAAAGCGGCGCCGCGAGAAATCTGCTGCTGCCTTACAAAACAATGCATTCTGGTAAGATCATTTGTCCGACTTTGATCTGTGCTGCAACCGCCTTTGGATCACATGTGCCATCAAAGTACCGTGAGAGCAAAATGTGAGCAGTCGCACAGATCAGGCGCTGCATCTGCTCCAAATCAGCTGCGAAAGCCTTGATGATGACACACTTTATTCTCATTGGTCAGACTTTGTGATTTACAGGCACAATGTGTGCTGCGCTTTTTTCTTTAAAAAGTTCCTGTATGTAATCAATCTTTATATGGAATATCTGATATTCAAACAAAACATTAATGATGAAAATAGAGATTAGGCGATATGGTAAATATATATTCATATTGTATAAGAGTAAAAAAATGGTCAACCAGAGGCCGTTTCTTTATGGAGGATGTGAGAGGCTTCACTGAATAAACTGCTTGTATTTGAAAAATGTCCTATAGCTAACTACAAAACAAAGAAACAAATAATAAACGTCATATTGCATTACATAAAAGTCACTATGGAAACCTATACGTGTCCGACCTGACGGCCGTCTGTTTCATTCTCCCCTGACTGCAAGGGGCTGCTCTTACCAGCTGGTGGCAGGCTATTGTAGTGCATCTCGAACGCACCTATTAACTAAACATTAGTTTCTCATAGCTTCATCATGTGTGTGGCCCCTCAACTAAAATGGTGACCTGACCCAAACATTGGCCAATCACAGCACAGTTTGTAAATTCTGTTGACATCCAAATACGTCAAGTCAAGTCACTTTTATTTATATAGCGCTTTTAACACTAACTAAGCATTTGTTTCTCATGACTTAATCGTGTGTGGCCGGCCCCTCAACTAAAGTGGTGACTTTTAGAAATATGGAATAACACCATATTATTAATGATGGCATAAAATGGCATGTAAAATGACATGAATAACACAAAACACAAAAGGTATTTGATCTCAAATTCAAGTCTTCAGAATCCATACAACTTTGGGGAAAAGAAGCAAATCCAAGGCTTTATTCTGTGATCTTTATCTCCATCTCTAGTGAGACTGCTCACTGCTAGCTGCAAAGCCTGCTGCTGACTGATGCAATCGCGCCAAATTCAAATGTCGCTCATTGGCGCTTGCCTGTGTCTTCACAAATTGCGACATGCCTTGTTTCAGGTGTGTTTGAATGATGCGTATGTTGCTGCGTCCAAAATCGCATACTGCTTAAGTAGGTAATACATTTTAAAATTAACGTACTGCCCAACCGTTAAAAAGTATGTTCTATATAGTATGAATGTGGGTAGTATGAATGGAATTTGGACGTACTACATCCACCATATTGATGGCGTGTTGTCATATGTCATGCGTCGTTGTGACGACCCCTGTGTTGTGGGTCCTCTCTGAGAGGAAAGCTTTAATGGCTCCGTCCTCCAGCTGATTGTTCCCGGACGGGATTGAGGACACCTATTTATTTTTATGCATCCAACATTGCTATGGTACATTACACTCACATACATCCACTTGCTTCTACATTACTGATTACTGACGATTTCAGGCTACATTATTGTTTTTTTGTATAATTTTGTTTGGTTAATAAACTTTGTATACTTATTACAATCTCTCGTGTGTCCCCACTTTTTGTTATGTCCTTTCCGAGCCACGGGGCGTAACAGTCGTCACAACAGCGCGAAAATATAAACTTTCAATTAGTCATCTGTTTGTTTAAAATGTGTTAAACGAGTGTAATTTAATCACAATAAACAACACTTTTTTTTCTGAGGTGCTTACACTTAAAATGAGCTGCGTCTCCATGCACGTCTCCACTTTCCACCATTTTTCGAATATGACGCCTCCTCTCCCGGAGCCTTATGGAATAGGAAAGTGTCCATGGTATGCCTACTATAGAATTCGGGCAGAATGCTATGAATTTGGACATACTACTCACCTCGCATACTGTTTTTCGAATACTGTATATTAGGGAAGTAAGCGATTTTGGATGCAGCATGTGACTTTAGAGAGAATAGGGATAATAATTTGGATAATATTTTCAGTGATTGACAAATTACGTTGTTCTCTTCACCTTATACAAATCAACTATATTCCACCAGAAAGGACTGCAACTGCAGCGTCATTTTGGTACTGATTTTGACATTTTTTGCATTAAATAAATGTTTGTAATTGTCTGTAAAGTTTTTCTTATACTGTACAGAGATATTTATGGTTAGTTTTAGAGGTATTGTTAGGATTAAAGACTATAAAACATATTTTATGCTGTTACTAAAATGGTCGCCTAATATTCTGGGAAAAAACAAACAAACAAACAAACAAAACAAAAAAACTATTACGCCCATAAATGACACAAACACATTGCAGTTCATTTGCAAACTTATTAATTCATGTTAATATCGGGATCTAGCATCTTTTTTTAAGATTGCTGAAGCTGTAGATTTTTGCAATTAACACATTAGTACTCAATATTTCAAAGGACCAAGTCACCACTTTAGTTGACACACACATGATGAAGTAGACTTCTATCGTATGACTTAATGATTTAATGTTTGTGTGATTATATGAATGTGTTCTAAAATTTGAGGACATTTTCTGTTGCGTTTTTTTCTCCCATTTTTTTTCTGATGCAAGTTTTTGATGCATCTCTATGAAACCTTGGATAATTGTTAAGAGTCATTTGAAACATGTTTTCACAAAGTTTCATATAGAGTTTAGAGTTAGTTAAGTTTAGAGTTTTTTTGTGTAAGTTTTATAGTCCTTTGGGTTTATGCAGCCAAGCCCCATTTTTAAATGAGCCAATTATAGCTAACCAAAGGACAAAATTCAACATTTTTTTAACATTTTTGGTCTAGAGAGTCCACAAATTATTACTGCAGTGGTTTGATCGAGATTGAGTGGAAAAACCAGAGACTAGTTTGCAAAAGTAGGTTTTTAACATATTTGCTAATAATTAACAAACGATTTAATTTACAGCAAATGTTTTTGAGGCAAAGTCGCCAACTAGTGACCGATATCTTTCAAAATTCTTACAGAACCTTTAGGGCCATGAGTCTAACGTGCCCACCAAGTTTTATTTTGATCGACCTAACCTTGTCTAATAAATGCTCAAAGTTCATTGGTCGATGGTGGCCATGTTTTCTAAGATACGCCAATGTCCTCATATAGACTTGTGCCAGTCTGGACCAATTTGCTGTACACCAGATTTTAAGCCGATCGGATGAATGGTTGCGTAGTTATGGCCAATAATGTTTTTTTTTTTCTGCCTCATAGCACCACCAAGTGGCAGAGCTGCACAATATTTTTTATTATAGATTGAGCTCATGCAAATGGGTATCAAGTTTGTTGAGTATATCTCATTCCGTTCCAGAGTTATACTTCAAATAATATTTGGCTAACGTTAGCATAGATGCTAAATACTGTTTCACGTTAAATTCTAAATTTCTTTATTTATTGAACTTTTTAAAAAAAATTATTGACATTAAATGTCCACAGAATATTCTGCAGTGGTTTGGTTTCAATCGGGTAATAAACCTAGGAGTATGTGAAAGTATGTATAACTCCATTTTGTGGGAAAACGGTGTGTCGTAGAGCAAAGACTTGCCTGTACACTTTTGTTCAAGCTAATGCAAAGATTGCAACCATGTGAAATTTTTGAGTCTCAACAAAGGGTTTACGAGCTATAGGCAAATATGTCTGATTTTTTTTTTTTCGTTAAGCCGATTGGGCCGGTTCTCTGCGCCTGAGCAGTGAGCAAGACTACTACCATTTGACCAAGTTTCGGCTCTCTAGACTTTATAGTTTGGGCTGCACGATCAGTTTTAAGGCAGAAGAATAATGATAAAACTCCTTACAATTAAAAGAACCCCTAAAAATACCGTAGAACGTCTCTGCATTTGATAAATAGTTTAATTCTCGTCATACATTACCATCACTCTGTTGTCCTACTTGGTAATGTTCAGTGCTTTGCTAAAATCTGTGTTATTGAAAGCGCTATATAAAAAAATAAATAAAAACATAGAATATAGACACATGAAATAAAGTCTTCTTTGAGGTTTTTCAAGTACTTCCAACAGATGCAATCAGATACAGAAATAAACCTTAAGATAAAGCTCAAGATGAGTGTGCTGGTTTGCCAAAGGAAAAGACTGGTAGCCATTACAACTGATGAAGTCCCCTCTAATAAAAATAAATAAATAAAATTGCATTTGCAAATCCTGCGTTATCATTTGCAGTTTTGCTTTTGCGAACTCGCAGTGACTGAGAGATTTAATATTAAAAAGCAAGTCCATTTTCAACTATACTTCTTGTGTCCTAGGAGCAGAATTGGGGAGTAACAGATTCCATGTAATGGTGTGTCAATCAAGTAACTGTAATATATTACAGTTCCATAAAAAAAAAAAAAAGTATTCAGATTACAGTTACATTTGGAAAAATACTATCAGGATTACATTTGTTTAGTTTAAAATGATTTTTCTTTGTTTTTGTTTTTTTTTCCCCTGTATTTAGTGCTGTTTCATCATACAGTAGTTCCTGGTTCTGTTGACACATTAACTCACATGAGCCACCTGCTAATGCGCATCTCCTAAATGATGCTGCCTGCTAAAGTTAATTATGATGCTTCCTGCTGGGAAAAACTATGGAGCTATTTTCGGGACTATTTTTAAATAGAATTGCTAATACTTTTAATTGCGTTTTCAATATGTGGACACATAAATTGTAAAATAATCCAAATACAATTGCAAATCTTGTATTACCGTTTAAATTTTTGCTTTTTCAAATGAAAAAGAAAAGTCTATTTGCATCTGTCATATAAACCGCAATATTGCCACATTTGCTTTTTCATTTTCTCTGTGTCATGAATGTTAGCTGCCAAAACTCAAATAGAATCACAACTTCTTTTTAAATTTGAATTTCCGATGTCTACACCAGTGCTGTCAATCAATGCAAGGGGGTTGGGACAACACTAGGGGACATGTTTGAATTGAGAGGTGACTTCACTCACAGACGACTGTGCTGAATCAATGGAGTGTTCTTTGCTGTGTCATGTTCTGTAACAGCTCTTTTATAAGATAGGAATAAGATATGGGTGGCAAATGGGTCAGAGTGCGAAAGGTAATAGATCTTCAGGTGGTGATGCACTCTCTATTACTACAGAAGTTCTAAGTGGCAATGGTTTTTTTTTTTCTTCTTGTTTTCTTGTGGTCATGACTTTATTTTAGTTGTGATCTGATCTCGACATAACAAATGCTGATTTGTAAGTTGCATAACAACCAGCAGATGGCTGTATAGAATTGCTGATGGGGAGTTTTAACTATATCCTACAGTACTTCTACACGTTTGGTCAGTATGATCGCTATAATTTATGTAGTTTATTAATGACATTTAATTAAACTTATACATGTAAAATATAATCAAATGTGATGGTAGATATGATGAATAAATATGTTACCTTTGCTTGTAATTGTATACTTTATTTTACGTTATTGTGAAATGTGAGCTGCATACAGTATGTGTATAATTTAGTTCAGTGAGGTTATGCAGTGTTGTAGCCTAATAGTTAAAAATAAATGTATTTTCTATAGGGGTGTCCTCTAATAGTCGACTATTCTATGCTTTGATTTTAGGAGCCTGATTCGAGTCCCGATCAAACCATTTGACTATATGGGGTGTTCAGTGTCTGATTTCACAAAGAGCAAACGGTTCTCTCCCAATAATATGCAACCTATTAAAATAATACTGTAAATAAGAATCTGAAAAGAAAGAATCTGTAAATAAATATTTTAACCTGCATGAATAAATCCAGCCACCCCTATACATTTAAATTTAATTTTCCGTAATCTGTGACCGACAGAGGTGCATTTTGGCTGCAGGGATTTAAATCTTTAATGAGACTCAGATTGAGGCAAAGACTTTTACTGAGTAAAAGACTGGATTTTTTTTCCGGTCAGGTAGAGTACAAGTGATTTCAAAACATTTCAAATGGTTTATATATATATATATATAAATTCATTCATATATATTTTTTATGTCGTATAAGATTTGGCTGAGTTATTCTGCAGTAAAGCCCTCATCCCTTCCGTGCATAGCATAGTGTGGGCAGGACAAACATTGAAGAATAGTAACAATAACTATGAATGGGACTGTCATATACATAACATAACACTATAATAATAAAAGACTCTTGAGTTTAGCTGTTGTCCACAAAAAAAGTTCATACCGAGCCGCACAGACACGTACTGTATGTAGATACTGTATAAATAAGGAAGCTTATTCTATATGAGCTGTTTTGAGGGTAACGCAATACAAGTAATGTGAGTTACGTAATAATACTACTTTTTCCAAGTCATTAATTTTGGAATAATATAACTAAGTTACTTTTTCAAAAAACCTAAGACCAATTACTTTTTCTTATTTATTGACTGACAATGTTCTCCATGTTGGGAGAAATCGGACATACAGAGGCATTGTGCATGGTGTGTGAATACAGTGTAGTTAGAAGACTAAAAAAAACAGATTTCGTGTTCATCAAAATGAATTAAAATAAATTCAGAATATTATGCAAACTTGCAATAATTAAATAACACAATTGTATCTAATTCCATTTTATTAACCAATACAGTCTTTTCTACTGACCTTTAATGATCCAGTTCAACCATATACTTGCAAGCAAAAATGGCTTCAAAAACTAAAATATCTAAAATCTATTGTGCTTTGTTGTTGTTGTTTTTTTACATTCTTCTTTTATTGAACTTTCTTCTCTTGTTACTTTTTCAAAAAACCTAAGACCAATTACTTTTTCTTATTTATTGACTGACAATGTTCTCCATGTTGGGAGAAATCGGACATACAGAGGCATTGTGCATGGTGTGTGAATACAGTGTAGTTAGAAGACTAAAAAAAACAGATTTCGTGTTCATCAAAATGAATTAAAATAAATTCAGAATATTATGCAAACTTGCAATAATTAAATAACACAATTGTATCTAATTCCATTTTATTAACCAATACAGTAGTCTTTTCTACTGACCTTTAATGATCCAGTTCAACCATATACTTACAAGCAAAAATGGCTTCAAAAACTAAAATATCTAAAATCTATTGTGCTTTGTTGTTGTTGTTTTTTTACGTTCTTCTTTTATTGAACTTTCTTCTCTTGTATTCTACTTCACAGATGTGAATTACTTTTTCTTCTGCCTGAGGTTTGTTCATTACCCTTTTTGGTGTGAAAGGGCTTTTACATTTGTTGTAAATAGAACTACTTATAATAAAAAAAAAAATAAAAAAAAAAAAACACTCAATCTCTGCCCATATTTAAAGCGAAAGTAACGTAATGCATTACTTTCCATAAAAAGTAATTACTGTAAGTAACTAATAACACTGTAAAGAGCACAAACTTGGAAACAATAATATGTTAGTAACATTTATGGACATGATTGTGTTTTTGAGAAAGAAGCGTTTATGCGTGGTCAGTGAAAAACAAAGAATTTGAAATCACTGAAATAAGACCATGAAACACATACAGACCATTTGTTCACAATAGTTTTGACAACTGCGCTGGTGGACAAGTGTTTTTGCTTCAAAATTATGTGAAAATTATCTTGTTTATAGAAAAATATAGAAAACTATATAGTGATTAACATTTTTTAAGTCACTTTTTGAGTGTATAGGGTCTATGTGAGAAGGCGTGAACTATCATTCATTGTGAACTATCACTATCACAGTTTATATATTTTCAGTATTTAGGTTATTTGAGAATGTATTTCACACAAAAAACTTGAGATTCACTTGCAAGTTCAGTTAAACAGTTTATCAGGTTTATGAGTTACAAAGCATTACAGCAGTCACCCTAACAGAAAATATAGCTGTAATCACAAATTACACATAAAGCACATGTTAAAATATAAAAGTCTATTTTACACATGAAACATGGCACGGTGTATTCAGTGTTGTATCAGTCAGGTATTATAGTCCAGGAAAAACAAGCCAATAAATTTGTTCAAGTTTGTGCCACAATACCAAGCTAACTAATAAAAAAATATGCTCACTCATTAGAATGATCACTCCGTGACTCTCATTCTGAGTGCATTCCTCTGGTCTGAGGTAATCCAAAAGCTTATTCCTCTGAGCATGTCTTCTAGAGGTATTTATCACAGCGCGTCTTTTTCTGAGGTGAATTCGGTGTTATTCCTCTCAGCACGAAGTGTACAGTATCCGGGATGAACTTCAGGTAAACTCTCGCTGCTTTGTTTGTGGGGATGTGGGTGTTTACATGCTGCGCACTTCACGTGGATGATTATCATATCTATTGTGCGTGCGGCTCGAGGGCGTGGTCGCATTTAGAGATAATGAAGGAGACGCGAAAGACTGATTGCGCTGGTTTCATATGAATTTATCACAGAATATTTGTTTTCGATTAGACTATCTTAGTGTAATAGTAGACATATCAAGCTTTCTACACATACAACTCTTGCGTCTCTTTGTGGATTATTTGCTGAGTTTTTAGTTTATTTTATTGACTCATTGCTGACTGAAGATCGCGCAGACCAACGCGGCAGCCAGCGCACCCTGTTTGTTTTCTTCATTGTAGTGTACAAAGTTGTGGTGTTATTATATGTGTATACAAATTAAAGTAGACCCTTCACAGATTTGATTGATGTATTGCTCTTATCTGTACAATCAAAACTCAATGTGTAATTTAAGTTCTTATTGGCGTTATCAGGAGATGACGTCTCAAACCGCATATTTGCGGGAGCCTATCTCAGAGGGTTAAACAAACTCAAGACGTTCTTTCCAAGTCAAATCTGACGCTACGTAAGATTGCAGCAAACAACAAAAAAGGTCATGGAAGCCTTTCCATCGACAGACCATGCAAGTGATCTGAAAGATCTAGACTTAGAGGCGGACTTAATTGGGACCTCCATTCTGACTGTTTCCTCTTTAGTTTCTGAGTTTAAACCATTAAACCGCCAAACGCTTTTACGTTTATGTCAGCAACTGGGTACAACTTATCCGAAGGTCCTCCAAATCCAATCCTAACAGGCGCAATCACTCGCCTTATTCACATAGCTCGTCACTTCAAGACAACTGGGAAGGAAAACAGTTCTTGCAAGGGCTGGCATTACTGCAAAGCAGATTTGACAGGGGACGAATTCGATAGAGCTTTAGCAACCATAATCCAAGCAGCTCAAGAGGATGTTTACAATCAAGAGATCAAATGTATGGTGGGCTGTAATTTTTACATGTATGAGCATACAAGCTGTTCATATTGAAGTTATAGAATCCCTCGACTCAACTAGCTTCATCAATGCTCTTAGACGTTTTCTTGCTGTGCATGGGCCTGTTAAACACATTCCTTCAGTAAAACTTTGTCTGTGCATGTAGCTGTGCATGTTGTTTGCTATTTCTCACACAGAATAGCTTATTGGATGCTAACTGATCAGAATTCAGGAGTGGCCACTCTACTAAAACTGCACTACTGTCATTCACTGAAGCCTTGCAGGTTGCAAAAGCCGACTCCAGATCATCAGTACTCGTTTTGTTAGATCTTTGTTGCTTTTGACACAGTGAATTATCAGATCCTCCTGTCCACACTCTCATCACTGGGTATCACAGGTATTCCACTTCACTGGTTTGAATCCTATCTCACAGATAGATCCTTCAGAGTGGCCTGGGCAGGGGAGGTATCCAAAACACATCGTCTTGTCACTGGGGTTCCTCAGTTCAGTTCAGTTCAGTTCTTGGACCCCTCCTCTTCTCCATATACACTACATCTCTGGGGCCCATCATACAGGCACATGGCTTCTCTTACCACTGCTATGTCGATGACACACAGCTCTATCTTTCATTTCAACCAGATGATCCAACGGTAGCCTCACGGATCTCAGGCTGCTTGGTGGACATCTCGGAGTGGATGAAAGAACATCTACAGCTCACCCTGGCAAAGACTGAGCTCCTTGTTTTCCCTGCAACTCCAACTCTACAGCATGATTTCACCATCCATTTGGATACATTAACTATTACCCCATCAAGTTCTGCCAGAAATCTTGGAGTTGTCTTCGATGACCGCCTCTCCTTTAAAGACCATATTGCTAAAACTGCCTGATCTTGCAGGTTTGCCCTACACAACATTAGAAAGATCAGGCCCTTTTTAACAGAGCAGGCCACTTATCCAGGCCCTGGTCATCTCCAGGCAGGACTACTGCAATGCTCTTCTAGCCGGTCTTCCCTTGTGCACAATCAAACCTCTACAAATGATTCAGAATGCAGCAGCATGACTGGTCTTCAACAAGCTCAAAAGGGCCCATGTCACACCTCTCTTTATCTCCCTGCACTGGCTCCCAATTGCAGCTCGCATCAAAATCAAGTCACTGATGCTTGCATATGAAACAACCACAGGCTTGGCGCCCGCTTACATTCTCTCACTGCTACCAATCTATACTCCCTCCAGAACTCTGAGATCCGCCAGTAAGCGACTCCTCATTGTACCATCACAAAGAGGCACAAAATCCATTTCCAGATCATTCTCTTACACCATTCCTGGCTGGTGGAATGATCTTCCCATCTCTATCCGAAATGCCAACTCCTTTACAACGTTCAAATGACCGCTGAAAACCCATCTCTTTCAACACTATTTGACATCATAAAGAAAAAAACTATTTTCCTTTCTAGCCTGTACTTATTTGAACGTTGCCTGCTATACGGTATTATGAGCACTTCCTAAGTTGTTTTTGCCGCTTTAGGACTAATTGCTTGATGTTTTCCCCACCTGTAAGTCACTTTGGATAAAAGTGTCTGCTAAATGAATAAATGTAAATGTAAGGACCTAAGGATACCATCAAACATTGACTTCAAAGCTTGTATCTGTCAGACCAAAGCTGCACATGGACTTTCAATCCTCCGCATGCTACCTATTGTGGTGGAACATGGGAAAGAATGATTGGACTGGGAAGGAGAATTCTGGATTCCATGTCCCTCCAGCTGAAAGACAAATTAACTCACGAGGTGCTTGTTACCTTCATGGCAGAGGTAGCAGCCATTATCAATGCTAGGCCCCTTGTTCATGTGACTATAGACCCTGATGAGTTGTTAATACTCACCCCTAAGGATGGGAATTAATACGATTTTTACGATTCCAATTCCATTTTCGATTCTGCTTAACGATTCGATTCTTTATCGATTCTCTTATTGATTCTAATTTGGAAGAAAAGGGACAACAAATTGTTGATTAGCATCACCAATGAAAATATTTATTAAATAATAAAATAAATATTCTTCTGTAAAATTAAAAAAATACAACAAATTATTTTGTGGCAATTCTACTCTGACTCTGAGCCAGCCAGACTCTGTCTCTCGTGATGGTCATT
>JAUMHP010000063.1:1631651-1647627 GCA_032361065.1 Enteromius trimaculatus
TTTATACATGTTTTTGATAAATTAATATCTAAACACCACCTCGCCAGATCACACATGTCATGCTTGGTATCTAAGAAATCGTCTTCAGGCGATCTGAGACTGTATCTCATATGTTGATATCTCTGCAATTTTCACTGTTTTAAGAATCTGTTCTAATTTGTATCTTGATCCACCAATCCAGTGTGGAGGCAAACTAGCATACTGAGAACAAAGGGTCATAAAAGTTCCCTCCAAGGAATCAATGCACCATTCGTCCTTGACCTACAGGAGGTGTGACCTCGGCAGGGTACAAAATCCTTCACCTCAGAAATTCTCTTTTTTTCCTACTCTTCTGGATGCCGGAACGCCAGCATTTCTCTCTGGTCTCCTGACCAAGGCGTTTGGAGTCGATGCAGCCGCATCAGCTTGGCCTAGAGGCACCGCAAGCCGCAGAGACTGAGATGAGAAGTTAGCTCCACGGCAACAACTAAGCTCTGAGCCAGACCTTTGCGGCCTTGAATTTTTCATTTACCTAAGATCCACGGATCGTTACAGATCTCTCTTCTCTTTTTCTTACTTTCCTGGATGCTGGACCACTATCTTGCTGATCTCCTGACCAACCCCCCAGGGCTGATGCAGCGCGGTCTGCAGTCTTGGAGAGACACTGAGATCAGGACTTAACTCCAAGTTTTAAACTAGGCCTAAGACTCTCTTTTCATAACTTTAATTCTAGCTCTTTCTTAATGGTTCACCCTTAAGCCTTGCTTTGCACTTTCCCTTTTAGTGTGAATGTATTTATATATGTGAATTAACATAGAGTTAATAAAACTTTTGCACAAATTACATGAGTTTCTGATTCTGCCTTGCAAAGTAATGTCCCTTTACGGTTGTGACTCTTGCTACATGCTTTAATGCAGTGATACTGTGAGAAGGCATTTTTCTACCTGCGCTGAACGAACAGATTAGTGGATGGCAATTCTGCTACAGTTACTACTGGCGGCTAATATAAATAATTGCAATTAATCATGATTAATAGTAATTATTTATATCAATATCTATATTTCCTTATTGAGCTTAAAATATGTTACACCTGTCACAATGAACTGTTATGTTTGTATTAACTTAAAAATCCCCTCACATAGAAGTCACCCTCTGGTTTGTACAGTATCCCTTTAAGGTTTTCGTTACGTTGTTCTTGTGAATACAACACTGATGTTACAATAATGTTTGCAATAACATATAGATTTATTGAATAATTAAGTAAATATAATTCCTCAACTTACCTTTGTAAGTAAAGTACCTTTGTTTGGCTCTTTTAATGTGGCGTAATTTATTGTAGCACCACAGTTAGAGTTTGAACAGGCTTCTTTTATCTCGCTGGCATCGCCGTCACAGTCACTTGGTTCATGGAGCGTTCAATAGTTCCAAACAAACCAGCACTGTCAATACATTTGAATGGGTTTTAAGCAGGATTGACGTATTTGCAGAAACTTTTGGTAAATATTACAGAATAGCATGCACTGATTATTATGTCGATGACATTTACAGTTTGATTTTATTCCGGAGAGTGATGGGCAATGTTCAGTATTTTATTTATTACACGGCTTCGTGGAATACTTGATTCTGATTGGTCAGTCACCACATTCCAAGGTTTGTTATTCCCAGATGACAACCGGTAAAACTAATAACCCGGGCTCATCCGGGTACTACATATCATCTTGATCATTAGCAAATTATATCACTCTGCTGTCGCTGACAGTTTGGCGCCATCCTGTGGTTTAAAAATGCTTAACCACGAGTTAAAATGGAGGACTTCAACATTAAATTCAACATGTATGGAAAAATCAATAGCAGTGGATAGAAGATGACTGGACCGACGGATAAAACAATTAATTATTATATCATTGTATTATTTATCAATTGTTTTATTGTTTACTTTTGGGACAAGAGGCCATGTAATAAGAGGTATAATGTACAGTTAGCAGGTTGTTATCACAGAATAAAGCTCTTCAGCGCTTGAAATGTCACGCCACGAGCCATGCAAAAGCCTTTTAGATACATTTTTGAATAAATGAATAACACTTTTATATCACTTTACTGTGTATTGCCATAAACACCCAAAGCGCTATACAATCATGTTAGGGGGGGTTTCTCATCAACCACCACCAGTGTGCAGCACTCATCTGAAAGATGGTACTCTTTTGACAGTTCCTGTCACTATACTGGGGCATTAGGACCCACACAGGCACAAGGTGAGCACCACCTCGACCAACAGCAACCTAGTTTTCCCAGGAGGTCTCCCATCCAGGTACAGACCTGGCTCAACCCTGCTTAGCTTCAGTGGGGAACCAGGCTTGGGCTGCAGGGTGATATGGCTGTGGCATTTTTGCTAGTATGGATGCTATGGTGTTGGCGACTTTACACTTAAAAGCCGGTTCTATGTATTTTTCGGTTGAGCACCCTTTTGAGATGACGTGTGTGCTTTAACTTGCTTTCTGCCTGTTGTTCTGGAGAGCATCACATTCACCCAGAGCGTTCAGCGGTTATGATGGTATAATGATGGCCCTGTGCCTTTCAATGTGCGCCGCTCACACCAAGCTCTTAAATGTGAGCGTTCTGTAATGTCTGTGTGCTTGAGGCTTTACATATATCTTGGTGAAACAATCAGCTGATCCTGAGCAAACAGGAAAGACAACCACACAGTCATGCTGTGCCTGCAGAAAATATAGCCACTTTGTAAATGGTTGCATGTTTTGCATTTTTTTAATGCATATGTTTCATCAGATCACGTCACAGTTCGTTATTGTGTGAGGTCCAATTACATTTTATGTTATGTTTCCATAAACCAGCTTATAACCAACTTATGACCAACTCCAAACCAGTTCAGCTGCTGTGCTTAAAAACATACCTGACCAACATATGCTGTTTTGTGTTGTTGATATTTTCAACAGGGTTGGTAGTTATCAAAGGCTGCATGTGTGATAAAAGTCTTATTCTGGTCCACATCCGTCTGGTTATTAGCATAAATAGATAAAAAGCCAAGGTCTTTGGGGCAATGCTGTCATCTTCAAAATTATTGACAAATTTACTTCTGTACAATTCCCCAGCTGAACCAGAAACTTGATCAAAATCCTACAGCAAACACACTCAAGAATCTGTTATGCTGAAGGTATTGGTTAAATATATACCTAATAATCTTATTTTTCTCATCCTTTGCCCTGTAAAACCAAACCAACAATAATAACAGAACAGATTCTTTAGTATTCTGACAAGGACGAGTTTGTTCAGCTTGATACAGATCATTAGCCTATATGCCAATGTTCTGTTGTCTAAACTTTCTCTCTTTTGTTTGACGTGATCCTGTGACACAAGCTACTGGATGCGCTTACAACCGAATGTTCTTGGACTGCTCGTTTCTTGCTGTGGATTTCTAATTGGTTTGTTTCTGTGACTAAAGCATGTGCTGGTCATGTATTCAGAAAACAGGGAGTATTTATTACTGATCAACAACAAATCAAACCGTACCAAAGATCAAGCCTCTGCATGTAAACTCACTGTTTTATTATTATTATTTATTATTATCTGTTATTATTATTATCTATTATCTGTCACAGTAAAGGCACATGAACATTTGATGCATGAATTATTAAAGACTATGAGATCAAAACTGCACTTATGTGTCCGTATGTGTCATATATACACTACTACTGTACTTCACGCAACTAAACTAGAGTAAAAACAGTAATACTAAGACGTCATCATCATCATCATCATTCCTGTGTGTAATTTGCACTTCCTGCTTTTACTAAGTTCAATGTGTCCCTAGTAGTACAATATTTTATGCAAAAATATAGTCTTGACTATATCTCTACATCTAAACCTACCCTTACCCATGAGTAATATTTAATGATGGATGACTGACACTGCTGTACAAGCACCAAACACTGATTGTAAACCTAAACTTCACAAAAACTGTTTCTTCAAATCTGATTGGCTAATCACAATGTTGACCCAGAGACAAGATACACTTCAGCTTAGCGATGTAATTCCCTGAGTAATTTCTGAATTCCCCAGTCTTCTGTGTCACATGATTTTTCAGAAATCATCCCAATATCATTTCCCCTGTCTCTCTCTGTGGGCGGGTTTATGTGGTTTATGAGGACACAAATTTATATAATGACATGGGTATGAAATAGGTATTACAATATGTAGGTGTTTTATGAGCACATTTTCAGTGTCCCCGTAATTCAAAACGCTTAAAAAACATACTAAATGGTGTTTTTTTGGAAATCTAAAATTGCACACAGTTTCCTGTAAGGGGTAGGTTTAGGTGTAGGGTAGGTGTAGGGCAATTTCATATACAGTTTGTCCAGTATAAAAACCATTACGCCTATGGAGAGTCCTCATAAATCACAAAAACCAACGTGTGTGTGTGTGTGTGTGTGTGAGAGAGACCGAGACAGATATACGCCTTGCACTGCAGCTGAACAAATATACAGAACAGTATAGTATTTGAGTCAGTCAAGTTGAATTTATGTTTTACAGACACACAAAAATGTAACAGCATACACTGAATGGCTGTAACTAGATTTTAAAGATCCGTAAGATCATCTTGTAGACTCGTTTCAGTGATGGCAGACAGCTGGACAATCAAACAAGCTATATGAAGAGAGACATGCATCTGAATGCCCAGTATTACACAATTTAAGACAAGAATCTTATCATCTTTAATGCATATATACACACACTGAATTTTCATCTGTGTTTGCTAAATATATTTAATCTAAATCTGTTGTTATTTAAAACTAAAGCACAACATTGTATACACAGCATTTGTTGCGGCACATCTAGAATAATAATACACTGCACCAGTCAATCATAACAGAAATCAAAAGTAGTTTTAGACATTTACTGCCCTCTTGTGTCCTACACATCTATCTGCAGGAACAAACACATACTGCTCTCATATGTGTGGGGTTACATTTCTTTTCTTTTTCCCTTTTTTAATGGAAATGCAACCACTCCACTGCATGTATAGTTTTGCCAGTATTTAGCTTAGAACATCCAAAACTGAACTAGCACTTCATAGACACAAGCCACAAATTCTTCTTTACAGAACAAGAATACGTGTTAGAATTCACTGCAGTAAACATTTCATTTACTAATTTGTCCACTTTTGCATGTACGTGTCACACACCTTCTTTAACACCCTTCACTTGCAGCAAACTGAGCGCTATCTGAAGGCAAAGGTCAAGTTTGAGCGCTGACTGTTTTCTGAGGTAACACCAAACATGTGTGAAAATATGTTCTCACTGCTTCAGAAAACTATATACACCTGTTTCCGCTTCACAGACGCTTATTTCAGCACACAGTCAAGTCTAGTCTGTAAGATGCTATATGTTTTTAAAAACTTTACAGATTACAGTAGAATAGACTGCATGTAACAAATTTGCAAAGCTATACAGCTTACAGGCTTTGTATTTTATTATTATTATTATTTGTTTATAGTGACTACATCTTTCACATCACAAACATTCACTTCTCACTCAGACACAGGCACATAAAAAACTGGCTGTGCTTATCTGTTTTCAAAACTGTTCAACTTGAGTTCAGAAGAAATGAAGTTTACAGTAGAAATGAGAGGGTTAAGACATACAATAATTATTATATTCATATTTGAGGTTATGCAAATATAATTTCTGTATAGTTTGTTCAGTGTTTTTTGTGAAACGTTTTTTACAACAAATGTTAATAGTTTTGGGTCTAAATGCAGACACTGAGTTCTACATCAAAATACTGGGCTTTTTTTGGTTGTTCAAAATGATTATTTATTTATTATGATTTCATTTCATTTATTTTTTTATTATTTTTTTCACTTAAGTAAATAAAATATTAAATATAACAAAAAATGCATAATATCAATAAAATGATGGTACTTCTATCAGCAAATAAGAATTGAATTTTATTATTTTAATCCATAAATTCATATTTACATTACAAAAAATAATAATAATAATAGGATTGCATCTGAGACCTTCATGCCCAAATTTATCAACGATGGTCCAGTTAAGGGCTGCTATACAAAGAGGTTAAACAAGCTTAAAATATTGAAATGCCTTCAGTAAATGTTTTACTACAGTAGTTCACGCTCTTTGGCTGCCGTCTCTGCAGCAGAGTGCTGTTTGATGACATGAAAGGTCAAAAGCAGGAGTTGAAACGAAGCCTCTGTAACTCTGCTTTCCCTGCAAGTTTCAGAAGAACATTCAGTCTGTCATTAATTACTCTTCCTGACACCCATCCACAAATTAAATACATTTTTCTCTTTAAATCATTGATGAACAAGGGTCTTATTGGTTTGAAACAGCATGAGGGTGAGGATTCATAACAGTATTTTCATATCTGGCTGAACTAAACCCAGTCAAGTATCCTCAGAGGATTGATGACAGTGCCGTGTGCTGCAACAGCTATAAAATACACTTTTCATTCACATTCATCATGTTTTATATAGCACATATCATTTCTTACGCAAGTATAAATACTTTTGTATAAAAAACACTCATAACACTCAAAATTGTGATTTATAAATTAAACATGAAAGCTTTACATGTCCACTCCTCACAATTTAACACATGTAACGTTTGAAATATAAAAAATGTAAAAATGTTATTTCGTGTGTGTGTGTGTCAAAAAAAAAGTTTTAAAATACATAATTTTAAAATCAGTCAAAATAAAATTATATATTCTATTTGTTTACCTGCATGTCATGTGACTATAACATCATCAGAGAATCAAACTTGCAAATGGGACACTTCATTATTAAAATATGTATTTTAAAATCTCAGGGACAAGCCTTCCAAAGACATAGAAAGACATGGTGAAATAACTGATTCAAAAATAATCGTTGTTGATGCAATATCAAAACACTTCTTAAACCTGAAAAGATGTTTAGAAATCCAGTGGTCAAATGCTGTGGCTTTCTGAGCATATATACGCAGTAGGCTATTGTATAAAAAATAAAAGATGAATTATAGATAATCAATAAATTCTGAATATATTTGTTTGCTATTGTGTAAATAATATATAACCATGTAATCCATAAAAAGTAACTGTAGTCTGAATTTCAGTATTTTAAAAGGCTATTTAACCCAATTACGAGTATTTTTATTTTTTATTTAATCAAGATGACATGCAATCAGTTACTGCCTATATACAAGAATGAGTAGAGCTGGGACATTTTGAGACTGTTTCGTGTCTCGCCACCTCAGCATCAGACTGGTACATCTATTTCTAGACCAACTCAAGAAAAGAAACAGGAAGTGTCACTACTTGATATAAAAACAGGAAAATGCTGAACACTGAAGATCTCTCCAGTGTGGATCAATGCCATTTACTATCAGTTTCTGGTGAAACAACACATTTCACCCACATCCTGTCTCTAACTTAGTGTGTCATGAGAAATTGTGTCACGTGATTGTTAGAAAGCCTCTTGTTCTGTGCAAATGAGGAAGGAGATAAAACAACAAACTGGTATTTTTATTTTTAGAAAATGCTGATGAGTAGACAAAACACATCCTCACACAGATCCTCACCCTGCGTCTTTAACGAGCGAGTGGTTCTCCAGTCCACGGGATGAATCTAATAGAGTTATTTTCCCATCTTTGAGACGCTCTGAATGGCTCTGATCCAGTCCTTGCGCTCGTCGGCTGTCGCAGCCTGCAGGTAGTAGTGTATCTCATCTGACGTGATGATCTCAAAGAGATTGCCATTCACCTCGTGTCTCTTGGCTGTTCATAAGAGAGGGAAATGCTTTACAATTTAAATATCCATATTATTGTTAGGAGTTATGTCCTAAATGTGCTTTAGCATCTTTAGCAAATGTACAACTCGAGTTCCAGAAATGTTGGGACTTTTTTTTTGCATAAAATAAAACTTAAAAACGTTTAAATCAGCCGATGTTTTACGTTTCACAATAGAACATAGATTAAACCTTGGTTATTTTCTTTTAGAGATTTTTCACATTTTCCCACTAAGTGAGCTCATTTAAATCTGATGCCAACAAAGCAAGATAATAAGGCTTAAATGCAAGATAGTTTGAAAATATTCAGCTGGGAGAACATCTAGCAATGAATTAAGTTAATTGAAATCACGTCTGTAACATGATTAGCTATAAAAGGGATGTCTAGAGTCTCTCTGAAGTAAAGATGAGCAGAGCAACACATGCTCCTCTTCAGATGAGATCTATTTCAGGGAAGGTCTTGCGTAATTCAGCAGGACAATACTAAACCACATACTGCAGCGATTACAACAGCATCACTTCATAGTAGCAGACTTCAGAGTCCAGAGATGACCACAAACTCTTCAGCAGCTGCAAACCAGTATCAGGCAAGAATGGGACAGAGTAGACAGAGTTTAGCTATAAAAGGGACCAACATTTCCAGAATTGGGGTTGTAGATTTTCTTTATAATATGAATGGGAGTCTACGGCAGCCCTATTAACAGTATATAAGAAAAGGATGAAATTTGGTACACCGGTAGAGGTAGTCCTAATTCATAATCAGACCAGCTCTTGTGTCTCTATGATGTACTTCATAGCGCCACCAACTGGTTTAAATATTCATTTTTTATTATAACTTCTGAACACATTGTCCTAAAAGCAAAAATCTGAGTTGACCTGATCACACTTATCATGCTGATCAAAATTAAAGCCATTACATACATTTTAATCTGATACGACTGCTCATTTAAATCTTGTTGAAAAAAAAAAATTGAGAATTTTGAATTGAAACATGTTCTTGTGGGTTTTGTGATATTCATTAGTCTCATTAAGTTGCCATATTTGTAAAGCGGTGGCTGGTGAAACGTGTTTAGCTCTATTATTTAGATGGATACCATCAGGCACATACTCCACCGCCGTCACGACTGAACCTCGCAGGTGAATGGAGCCGAGAGGATCATCCTCACCCTTACAAAAACACACAGATCATACCAAATGGTCTTAATTTTACATGAAAAACAAAGCAAACCAATTTTTTGAAAAGGCAGGAACATGCTTACTTTGGTGGGATCATAGTAATGGATATAAGCAGGATCATCTCTCAGAATAAACTTTCTGACTTTCCAGTTCTTTCGCCTGTGACCCTGTGAAATGATAAAGAAATTGTCTGACATCTTGTATTCTTATAAATATTTATATTTTGCAAGAAGAACTCGTTTTGCAGACATTGAAGTCAGTGCTTGTTAAATTAATTAAATTTGGGGGTTGAAACGTATGCTTGATATCACTCGTCTAATCACACATCCAACCACCAATCAGCATCACAAGATCATTCATCATGTGTTTGTTCGGCCCTCACCTGTTTCAGCAAACAGCCCTGTTTGACGATGGCCCCTCTGAACTCCTCCTTCACGATCACGTCCTCGTCGCTCGAGTAACCCTCACAAAAGAAGCCACTATCTGCCTGTAGACCAACACATGCGCACCTCAGCAACAGACACCTGAACATGCCCAATACAGCTAAAATATAGTCCAGCTCTATGCCAGAATTGGATGCCCAGTGTCCTAAATGACTAATTCTGAACCCTTTCACAAGAGACTTCACTCAGTTCAGTTCAGTTTCACTTTAACATAATGCTAAGAAACAAACCATTTTAATTACATTTTAAAAGAATTATTCTGTTTTTAATATATACTTTAAGTTTATATTCATGTCACAGGAATGCTTATGATGACTTAATATACTGTCTATATAGGCAGCTCAGTACGTATTGGTATCACGATCTCCCGACAGAAAGGAGCTGGATGCAACATTTTTGAAAAAGATCAGTCTACAAATCTGACTTGTGATGTACACTATTAAAGTTCACCAAAAACAAAATGTAAGGTTTCGGATGTTAGTATCAATATGTTAATCTTAAGGATATCTATAAGCCAGTGTGCTCCAAAACAGAGACAAATTTTTTTTGCACTTCATCCGAATTGGATACTTCAGCTTCTCATCAAATCTTCTGACCAATCAAATGTCTCTAGCATCTAAAGAGCCCGCCCCTACAATATAAATAGATGCTGAAGCCGAGATCGATCACTTGTTCACAGTGTTAGTATTTTCTGTACTTCATATGTTACCGCAATTCTGACTTTGTAACTTGCAACTGTGAGCTTATGTCATACAATTCAGAAAAAAAACACATTATATTCCACAATATAATCAGCAACTACATAAGAACAAAACCTGAACTGAACAGAAACACTTTGCATCATTGATTTGTTTGAAGCAGTCTGCACTGCATACAGCACTATAGAAATAATGGGTACTTTTGGAATAGAGCTGATGACAGAGTGCTTCATTAGATCTGTTAACTCACAAAGTAATAAAGAGCCTCGGTTTGGTCCAGGAAAACACACTCTGCTCCTTTTTCGGCGCCGTCTTTGGACACATCTCCGGCAGGCAGCAGGAATCCCTCGTTCAGCAGTCCGGTGGCCAGCATCAGTCCCTCGGGTCTGTTTCTGGCCTTGCTCTCAGAAATCAGCCAGTCGATCACTATGTTACCTGCAGCAGATCCACAGGTCAACAAAACTCATGGAAAGAAAGTTCCTATCACGGTTAACTAGCTGCTTATTAATAACTGTCTGTTTATTAGTACTCATAGACCATACATGGTTATATTTTACATGCCCAAAGTGAATAACTACCTTACTAACTATCAGTAAATTAGGCGAAAAAAAGCCTTTGTGATCATTCAGCTGTGTCAAGTTATACTTCTCGTGGTGGTTGTGGTAGTAGGACAGGTTTGGGGTAGTTCTTCATTTTACTGTTGGAGCTGCAATTAACATTTTACCTGTGAAACAGTGATTGAACAGCCTTTTATCTTTCTCCACCTTCAGCTCCTTCACTCCTTTGTCTTGATCTTTCATTAAAACATACAGTTCACTGCAGACGGACAAAACAGAGGCAGTGTTTTAACAGCTTTTAAGTCTTATATGTACCATCCATGTCTTAGGTTTTATTCAGTCATTGAAAAGGAACAGTTTGCATGAGATGAGCTGAATTCAAAACAGGTTTGATTTTAAATACTATGTTATGGCTAAAGATACCTCAGGTTTACATTCTCCGGTAACCGAATAGATCGGCGCGTGGACTTCCTGGCAAACTTCTTGCCGCCCTTTAAACAAGTGATGGCTCTCTTGATGTCTTTCACCCAGAGTTCCCTCTCCTCCAGGTGAGTCGCTTGAAAGAAATGATCCTGGTTTTTAGCCGTAGTGACCTTAAACACTAGCTGTTGGAAAAAGCATATGAAGGATATTCATGAAAAACCGTAGATACGTCAGCAGTACACTGGCCTTGAAGACGTCTGGTTCCTTCACCGTTCTTTTAGGAAAATCCTGGCACGGGCTGGTCAGAGTTACACCCTTCAGAGGGATCATTCCCTTCGGACTGTTGTCCGTCTTCTTCTTGTAAAACTCGATGGCATCATCTGCTAACACTACCCACAACACCTTCCATGAGTTGAGCACCGTCCCCTGCAAAATAGCAACACTTCCTACAATCACAAACACTGAACACAAAAGCAGCAGCGCTGAGCTATAAATTA
The DNA here is from genome assembly GCA_032361065.1 of Enteromius trimaculatus. NCBI lineage: Eukaryota > Metazoa > Chordata > Actinopteri > Cypriniformes > Cyprinidae > Enteromius > Enteromius trimaculatus. Next base: position 1,643,220 of record JAUMHP010000063.1, read on the forward strand.
ATACAGTAGCGTCAATCCACAGCTAAAGGAAGGCTTTAGCTGTTATAAAGGATTACATTAGCACTGCTTGAGTTTCAGGACACAAAAAAGTTCAGTGAAGTTCAGTCAATTTAGGTTGTTTTCAGTTCTGTGTTTTAGCTCACGCATACAGCTGTGGGTGGAATTATACTTGCAGCTGCCAGTCCCTGACGCACAAATTTAGTTTTATTTTCATCACAGTGTTAAAAAATATTATATTTAATCCTTTTTTAAAATTATTTTTATTGGTTTAATCCCTAAATAAATAAATAGTTGGACAAATGAAGATATATGGTACATGCTGCAATGACTGCGTCACGGTAAGAGGAGGAGAATATTTCCACATCTATTCCAAAAATAGGCAAGTTCAACTTCATGGAAAAACATGACAAAACATCAGTACTGTCATACATGGGATTGTCATGGTTCATGTTCAGAAACCAAGAACCCCGGCCTAGTAATTGTATGCTAATACAAGCTATATTTAAAATATCACCATTACCTCATGTCTAAAAGCCAAACACACAAATGCTATACTGGATTAATCTTTAGTCTGCGTTGCAAAAATATCTTTAATTTAGTTTATGTAGACTTTCTAAAACTTTAAAGGTGTAAAACAAAGTGGTTGGATGAACAACAAAGCATCTCGTTATTTTTTCTTTATGTAGTCCAGTGATTTTAAAGTTTATTTGATGAAATTTTGATAACACTTTAGAATATGTAACACTTATTTTTTATTAATGATGACTTTTCCCTCAATAAATTCATAATTTGCTGCTTAAAAGTTAGTAAGGTAGTTGTTAAGGTTAGGTATTGGGTATAATTAGAGAAGGTAATGTAGAAATATATGCTAAATTACTACTACAAAAAGGCTAATATTCTAGTAATATGCAAAACTACTGCAGTTCAGAGACTAAAATAAAGTGTTTTCCTTTTAAGGTCACAAGCGATACTGATACTGAGACATTTTACAGAAAACATAACTTTCTATATTCCACACCTGAAGCACCTCACAGAACAGCTGTTAGTACACAGATACATGGAGCACATCTCACCTTCTTCACTAAGTACCCTTCTCTGATCGTTGTTGGCTCCATTGCTGTGAAGTAAAGCAGCGCGTGTCGAGTCTCCAGGGAGTGGTGAATGTAAGACCCATACAGTTGCACTGAATTTGTGTCTGACGTGTAACCTCAGTTGACAGTTATAGACACATTTTGATGAAAGGGAAGTTGCGCACTGGCTGACAGGCAACTTCATGGTCAGCTAGTTTCCTCTGTTTTAAACCCACAAAGCAAACGAGTCAGAAGGCAAACGATACTCTTGTGTTGAATGATAACGAGCCCACGGGAACGCATGATTGTTTTACGCATGTCAGTATTTTTGCTTTTCACCTTTTTTAAAAAACAATAGAAAATCAAATGTCCGTTCAGGCCTTAATATGGCCTTACATTTAACATCTGCAAAGAAGCTTAAAACTGGTTCTTGATAATGATCTATTTTGGTGCACAATTGAAGGCTACGCCTTCTGTGAGAATAATAGTTCAACAAACGAATCACATTAGAGAAACAATGCTCTCACAGGAAGTTAAATGAAGATAGCTGAAGTGTTAAAGGAGAGTGGTGTGGTGCATGTTTATGGTCACTGAAAGGGCGGTTGTAGTAGCTACTGCTGGAACACCTGTTTAAGAATTGAAAACATCTTCCAATTTTTTACTTAAATTAGAATTAAATTATATGTATTTTTTTCAAAAATGAAACGAATTGCAGGTGTTTTTCACATGTGGTTTTAAAAGGAAGTGAGAGAGTTGGTACATGAGATAATACACTTCTCTCATTACCTCATCTGTGCCTTTAGATGAAGCTGAGCATGGAAGCCCATACAAATAAAGATGAACACAAAGCACTGAGCTGGTCTGTTATTACACAGATTATTGCAATAACTTGTTTCAAAAAGTAAAACATGTATGTTATATTAGTTCACTACACACAGAGTGAAATATTTCAAACCTTGTTTCAATTTTAATGATTATGGATAAAAGATAAAAAAAAAACAACAACTCCAGTATTTCACAAAATTAGAATATCGTGACAAAGTTCAACATTGTAGACTCCCTGGGTCTCAGTCTAGTCAGCGAATTAACGCAAAACACCTGTAAAGGTTTCCTCAGCCTTGAAGTTGTCTCAGTCTGCCTTATGAGGTTTCAGAATCATGGGGCAGACTGCTGACTTGACTGTTGTGCAGAGGACCATCATTAGTTTCCAACCAGGTTTATCGCAAAAAAAAATTGCCCTTATGCTGTTTCCATTAATAATTACACCTATTGCGCAAATCATATGCACATAGTCTGTTCTTAATCCATTAAAAAAAAAAAAACATAGCCCATTATTAAATTATATAGACCTACATCATAATAATTCATAAGCAGGTGTATTATTGTTTTTTTTTTCTTGATTACATTTTATTAGACTGTATTGAAATGCTAATTATTTTATTTCTCTTAACCGACAAACGATGGTCGTTAAGCCATTATAAGAATATGCTAAATTACAAGTTATACATGAAAAAAAGCAGAATAAACAGAACATGAGGATTCACATCACATCACGCGCAGAGCTTATGCAAACAGAGAAAAATATAAGCTATAATAGAAAAAAAAGCCAATATGCCAAATATATATTTTTTGTAAATAAACAATAGATTAACAAAACTAAAGAAAAGAAGTAGAAGCCTATGTGTAGAAGTTCAGTTAATTCATGTGATGCGCCCTTGAAAGCAGCATCCAATTATTTACTAAAGCACAACTGTTTTTATTGTGAATGTACACAAATAAAATAAATATTTAGAATAATTTAGAATAATTTAGAATAATGTCTTATTCTTGAATGAGTATAGTAAGCTGTTTCCACTTTTATTAGAAAAAAAAAAATCAAGTGTTCCTGCCAGCGCAGCACATCGTTGCACATTACTAACTCGACAATTTATCCAAAACAAAATTAAGCTTAATAAATTTTTACTTTCAAAGTTATTATTAAGTATATTAAAAAGTAGTTATGTTTGAAAGGTAACTCTTCTTTTTACAATATATAACATTTTAGATGCAATAATATGAATATGATTTAATGCACTTTTGAACTAGGCTAAGGTGCTTTGGCAAACACGGACACGGAACACGGAAGCTCCCAATAGGATAATTCTGTCATGTGACACTACATTTATAAGCCCATTTTTTCAACAAAAGGTGTTTCCAAACATTTTTTGCAACATTTGAAGTATTGATGTAGAATTTATGTAAAACAGAAAAATACTGTGTCGACATTTACAAAATCTTACAGATAATTAGCATTTCCATTAGCTATATTGGTAAAAAACTTGGAGCGCCAAATATTTTCCCGCAAAAACGCTGTGGCGAGGGGGCGTGGGAAGGTGAGTGGTGCAGCGGGAGAGTGAGTGTGGAGATGGGTGGCTGGAGAGTGAGAGGTTAAGTATTTGATTAATGACCTGATTTTAATTCTAGTGATTAGAGAAGAGCTAGATAAAGAGAGAACTCAAGCCAGGCTGAGTTGGTTCCTGCTGGCCTACGGCTGGTGTGTGTGAGTGGCAGTCAGAAGCGCTGGACAGAGACTGCAGACGGAGAGTTTGGCCAGCATGCCTTTATGTTTGTTTTTCCTTTGCTGCCAAAGAGGCAATAAATCAGCTGATTTTGACATTAATTTTGTCTTCCTCGTCCTTCATCTACGAACCTTGCTACACTGGTGCTGAAACTGAAGATACAACGCAGCCATGCAATCCGCACAGCCGACACCCCTGGCTGATGTGGTAAAGTCACTCGCCGGTCTTCACCAAACCCAACATCAAGCACTGGTGGACCTAAAGATGGAACAAGAGGATCGGTTCCGTGTGTTGGTGCAGGCCCAGGAGGAAGACCGCAGGTCCTGCGAACCTTGCTGAGCCGGCATTTCGCTGCCACCACCAGCCCCTCTATTGCCCACGTTCAATTGATGAGGATGGGGCCACAGGATGACGCCCGATGTCGCTGATGCAGGCAGTTCAGCTTGCTGAGGACCACATGATGGCATGCCCCGGGCCCAGCGAGGGCCCCACTAACCCTAATTCTTCTCTTCCTACTTCCTTTCTTTCTCGCCCTATTCCTGCTCCTAGGTCGCGGGGTCCAGGGGTCCCTCGGCCCCTGCAATGTGGGGGTGTCTAACAGGGGAACAGGACTGGGACACAAGGAGGCGTGCCAGAGAGAGGGGGCCGGCCGCCCCCTCAACCCCCTTTCTGGCTCTTCACCAATCTCTTAGCCTTCCAGTTGCCACTGGGGTGGCGGGAAAGCCTGGGCCGGCCTGCTGGAGGTGTGGGGACCCGGGTCACTTCCAGGACAGGTGTCCA
>JAUMHP010000063.1:1656261-1667062 GCA_032361065.1 Enteromius trimaculatus
TAAATAAGGCTTCAGTTAGGGGGGAAAAGGAGTTTTCCCCATAAGCGTCTTAGCAGACGCAGTACGAGTGAAATGTCGAAAGGGAACCTGGGTTACGGAAGTAACCTATTCGATATGTTTGCTGAGACAAACATAAATAGCCCATTTTTCCTGGCTTGCACCTTCGACAGCATAACCTCACATTCATTATCGTTAAATTTCAGTTTCTTTGTCTTTTGTTTCGGTGCCATAATTGTCTTTTTCCGGAAGAGTGTTGCTTTGCCGAAAGCCCTTATATGGAACTGGTGTGGGCATGTTCTAGGAAAAAAAAAAAAGGCTAACCTTGGGCACGCAGGCGCTCATTCAGAAGACTCCAAATTCACTAATAGAAGAACAAGTTTAAGAACAAGCTTATGTGTGTATGCACGTGTTGTTAATTAAGCGGAAAGTTTTCGTGAGAAGTTCAAATGTGCGTATGAATACGAAAAACTTACACAATTATTAGTGAATGAGACTCATTGATATTAAGAAAAATATTCTGTATTATAGATGGCTTTAATGGCAACGACATAAACAAACTGTTACTGTCCATTCTCCAGAGCAGATTATTTCTGATAACAAGCAAACTAAAGTAAATTACATCCACTAGCAAGTTAGAACAGCCTTGTCTGGCTGCCAAGCCTCTCTTTCACAGAACAGACTTCTGTGTGTGGCAGAACTTGTATAGCGTTTATAACTCTGTTCTGTGTGTTTGTGGCAAAATTTTATCACAAATTTCTCACCCCCATGTCGTTCCAAGCATGTAAACTATTCATTAATCTTTGGAACACAATTTAAGATATTTTGGAGGAAAACTGGAAGGCTTTTGACTGTCCCAGTGACTGACAAGTAAATTACACTGCCAAGGTTCAGAAAAGTATGAAAGACATCATCAGAATAGTCCATCAGTGGTTCAATCTGTATTTTAGTTCATTTCAAGCCAGGTGCCAGCTTCTAATGAAATAGTTAACAAATATATTTAATGTAGTTTTACTTATTTATTTATTACTTCATTTATTTATTTCTTTTTTGATGATAATAAAGACCTGATAGATAATATGGATGTTCACAGATGGATGGATTTACTATCAATTCAGTCTTTACTATGTTTCCAATGAGACGAAGAACTGGAGTGACAGCAGAAGATACTGTACTGAGAGAGGAGCAGATCTAGTGACCATCAATAACAGCCAAGAACAAGTGAGTGAAATATACTTAAATATATTCAGGGACACGTTTGTTACCAGAAATGAGCTTAATCCTAACCTCCTCTCATGTAAAAACAATATAAAAAGAATTGTAAACTACAAATGCAGAATGTTCGAAGTAACTAAATATGAAATGAAAAATGAAAAAGAAAAACGAAAAAATTGTGCGCATGATGTTTATGAGAGGTCAGTTGAAATGTTTGAAGTCCATTCTTTTTCTTTGTCTTTTCAGGATTTTTTGGAGACCGTATACTGTGGAAGTGAAATCTGGATTGGTCTGACTGACAGTAAAGTAGAGGGCACACCCACCTCTGGCTCTGGGTGAGAAATCACTGAATTAAACTGATAATTATATAATTAATGAGTCAGTATCGTATCACACAGAAAGCAGCATTGGTCTAAAGCTAATCTGTTGATGCAGGCTCTGGAGACCTGGAAAAGCTGATGAACATAAAAAGGAGAACTGTGCTAACAGTTGCTCAACAGAATGGGCTGCTCAGTCATACTTTGAAAATCATAAATGGATTTGTGAGAGGAAATTATAAAACTTTATATCAATGTAATATTTTCAGCCTTAATAAGCTGGAACACCAAGATCTTTTCAGTAGTATACTATTTTTCACTTACTTCCATTAGTCTATAATGTAACATACTTTTTTATAATTAAAGGGATAGTTCATCCAAAAATGAAAATTCTCTCATTAATTACTCACCAGTACAGTTCACACCTGCATTGTTTACATGATGCAGGAGCAGACATGTGCGATTAACGGCAGAGTAAGTAATTTATCCAAAATGCTTTAGAAGAGTTGAGGCTAAGTAGCCAATCAGCAAGCAAGGGGCGTGTCTACTAATGATGTGGAGGAGAAAGCATTCAGTGAACAGCCGAGGCGAGCGACAGGAAGATGAAAACAAAAAATTTAAGTATGTCACCGCATCACCGATTACAATGACTTCTATAGTATATATTGCGTCCTGTTTAGACACGGTGTAACATTAGTTCTGCTGAAAATAAGCAGAACCATTAGGGCGAGAGCCTTTTGGGGTAGGGGCTTGTTTGTTTTGGTGATTTCAAATATCAACATTGCCTTCCAGAAATCACTTACCCTGCCTTTAATGACAGAATTTTCAAATTTGGGTGAACTAACTTACACATTTATCATATTTGTCTTCTCTCATGCTTTCAGCCCTGTAACGCCCATTAACAAATAACAGTTAATTATCATATGGACATGTAAAACTGATATTTCTATGCAATCCTTTTCTTTTATTGGACATCTGATGTGTGTTGTATACTTTGCTTGCTTTCTCTCGTTCAGTTTTCTTCTGCTCATTAATATTTCTTTGTTTTCCTTCTTTTGTTTATTTCTTACCACAATCTTTTTAACACTGATGTGTTCCTAGTATTTACTTCTCAGTTCTGCAAAATTGTATTCTTTTCTTGGTTCAATCCATGCTTTATGGGCGACCTCTATCATGCTAATTCAGATTATCACAGTTGGTTTTAAATGAATCTATTCTACTTTGGTTCAGGTCTCCAAAAACATGTTATGTTATATATTGTGTTGTGTTAAGGACATGCAAAACTGATAGCAGCTGATTTCAAGAATTACAAAGATATTTTTATACATCCCTTTTCTTTTATTGTGCACAAGTATGGAAGCATATGTGTAGCGTAATTCATTTTGAAATGTAATATGCAAAAGGGCAATGCAATATGTACATTTTTTCTTTATTGAAATATACATTTTCACATACATTTGTTTAGTGCGAAATGAAAATTGCATTATTTCCCAACTCTAGTTTTAATATGCACATTAAAAACATATTTCAATGCTTGCAAAAATTCAAATGTATTACCCACATTGATTAGATATGTTAAGCATGTGCAAGCAAAGCTGTAGAAAAATTACCATCTACATGCTGTTTTTCCTAAATCCACTTAGATTCCTTTCACTGTTATTTTGGTTGTCTTTTGTGTATTACCCCGGCCTGAACTATTGCCTGTATCTTCGACCTTTCTCTGTCTTGCCTGCATTGCCCTGTTCATAGTGTACTGAGATAAGCCTGTTGACTACGATTAAACGCTGCAAATGAATCCTACTGACTCTGACCATTCATCACAATTATGACGTTTAAATTGCAGTTTAATCAAATACCCTGGAATTCGAGGCGGAGCTCAGCAACAGGATGCACTATAGGTCAATATTCCCCTGAACATCTCAGATAGCAGATAACCCTTCACCACTCAGATCTATCAGTGACAACTTGGGAAATATGAGCATCGATGGAACATGTGAATGCAGTAATTACACTTGCAGTTAGTCTTGTGTTAACTAGCTAATCAAGACATGCTTACCCAGTCAACCATTTGATCTCACAATAATGTCACCATTAGCTTACAAGATACTCGTGGAGTTTTTACAATGTATGTGTCACCAAACACTCACTATAAGTTTCCCAGAGAGCACATGTACGTCTGCAAGATGCCTGTTAAAGATCTCTTGATCTGGAAATCATCAGCTGTCTTCAAACGTCTGGCAGACATCTTTCTGGGATGTCAGTTTTACATGCATTCTAAATCATAAACATCTTAAAGACTTCTAATAGACGTCTATTTGACATCTAAAAGGGGACGTATTGCAGATGAGCAAACTACCTAAATAATATGTTTTTCAAATAGATTTCTGTGTGTATCATTATGTTTGATTCCTATGCGAATTGTATAAATTAAAATTAACAGGAGAGCAGCTGAGCCGCTCATTGATCTGTTGACAAAAACATGTTATTAAAATCTTTAAGTTCCTGTTGTCACAGATAGGTGCATGGGTAGAGCACTGGGAACCTTCCTCTGAAAAAGAGCTTGTCGTTGTTGACGCTTCCATTTTTCCCCGTTTTTCTATTTTTTGTCTAGTGATGGATCGTTCTTGAACGAAGTAACTCGGGAAGAACGAGTCGTCTTGTAAGAATGATTCGTTCAGTCACGCATGCGCATCAGCGCAACATCCTATAGTTTTTTTGTTTTGGAATTATTGATTCACCTGTCTCGGGTACTGAGCCGGCTGCATGGGTTAACGTTTCGGGGCTGACACGTGATGAACGAACAACTCGGGAAACCAGAAACTTGTCAGATAAGAGGCGAGGGGAGCGGATCATAGATTAAAGTCCCAGGAAAACAATGAATTAGTCTTTCATGTTTCTTATAGCATTATAATTTGGTCTTGTTTGCAGTGTGATCAACGTTCGTGTAAGATGTGTTAGAGAGGAAACAGGTAACGTTTACCTTATATATTGCTAAAAGGAACGAAAGGCACGAGATGACTCGAAAAAAGATTCATTCATTTTGCTGAACGAGCCTCAAAAGTCCGAGTCGGTTACATGATCCGAACTTCCCATCTCTATCGTGCCGCTCTGCTGCCGGGTGTTGACCAATCGGTGATGGTAAATGATACCTTGTGTCAAACCCAGACCAATCACTGTTCCATGCACGCCCCCTTCCCTTCTGTTCTCTGTGCCTTGTGTTTGATGAAGGTGCTACTGGCAAATGTAACGCAAGTAACTAGCTCGGGAAAATTGTAATAATATTACTATTTGCAGACAAGTAGTGCCTTACACTACTAGTTACTGAGAAAAGTAATATTATTACGGTAACGCGTTACACCCAACACTGCTAGTAAGTAATACGGGCCTGACTCCCGTTGCACATTCACACAGTATTCTAAACTCAACTGTGCGCTTTGGGCCTCTCAGCATACGTCAACATCGCCGCCATCTTGTGTCGGGGATCCAAAGTTTCAAGGCATTCAGATCAGCTCTGAAGATGCCGGACTTTTGTGCTGCATATGGATGTTCGAACGAAAGAAATGAAAAAAACAAACAGCAAGGGATAACATTTCATAGGTGAGGGTGTGTTTTATGCATTTTGTGACATTGTGGTTACCAAACTACGCGCGTAACGTAGTTAATCCATGCTAACGTAAGTTAGTTAGTTGGTTAGTTTCCCATGCTAGTGCAAGTTGTTTTTGCCAGTTATGAAAACCAACAATGAACATAATGTATTTATATCTATGATGATGTTCACACATAAACTATAACGTTAACCATACGAAGAACGATACCGCTTGGGGTCACTTTCAGAGCGATTTGAGAACAATAAAAAGCTAGAAGCTAATAGTCAATCAGAACCCATCATATTTTAGTCATAGATTATTTAACACTTTGCTTGTCAATGGTCAGTGTGGATGCTTTTATTGCTATGGTTAGTTATTGCTGTCGTCCTCCCTGGTGAATAAATGTCCATTTACACTGCTCTCACGTAGCTATCCATGTCCCTTGAAGTACACTACAAAAACACTATGAAAAATGCTTTCGGATTTGATTTGTTTGTAGATTCCCAAGTGATAAACAGAAGCGTCAGTCATGGGCAATAGCATTCAGGAGAGAGGGGTTTGAGCCAAAAGACTGCACCGTACTGTGCAGCTGTCATTTTCAGCCTGAAGATTTTTGTTTTGTACATTGTAGAACAAATCAATTAGTTATGTAGGTGTGTCTAAGAATTGTATTGCTACGTTATATGATATATCACATATTTATCATAGAACATAGATTAATTAATTATTTTACTTATAAGTAAAATAATTAATCTAGGTTCTATCATAAATATATGTCTGATATTTACAATAAACCAAATGGCTTGAAAAAAATCGGTTGAAAATTAAGCAAATGAAGGTGATTTTAGTTGTGTATAGTTCTCTGCCAATGTTAACTAATGCAAAATGCAAAAATACAACAGGCTCAGTTTAGAGGTTTAGTGCAACAACAACAACCCAGCCATTTGTAATGGAATGAACTCAGCAAACCCATGTCACTCGCGTTAAAGAAAACATGAACAAAAACCTTTACTCGCTTTGTGACACGCTCGTACCCTGGGGGTCCTACGAAACACACCGTTGTCACTTGAGATCACTTCCAGCAGAAAAAGGCTGTGCCATAGTAATCATAGATAAAATACATCCAGAAGAGCAGCAGCTACAGACAACATTTTTATTCCAGATTGACAGCCCTGATTTTTTCAGGATTTGATACCCCATATAAATAAAAGAGGTTTATTTGTAGAGGGCAGAGGAAATATTTGGTGGGGCAGCATAACCACAGGCCAAGGCGTTTTTATTTACTCCTTTATATATGTCTTTATTTAGTTATTTACTTAGTCTGACCAGTAACGATTTTGAGTTTGGGTGATCATAAACAATACCAAGCAGAGACCGAGGGAGGGGCCAGCCAGTTGGATAGGTAAACAGGCAGGCTCTGTCTAGTAGTCAGGGCAGGCAGGAAACAATTAATAAATGGAGTCCGTGAAGATCAGTACTCAAGTGAGGTTTCCCTCCTGTGGCGACCCGAGAGAGAGGCACAGAGGCACGGTTTGTGACAGAGACACAAAGAGTGTGTATGGATTAAGAGACTGAATACGAAATTCCCCGATGGACTGAAGGAGCGGGACAAGACTTGTCAAGTGATCAAGAAAGTAAATGGCAAAAGATAATAATAATTAATAAATTAAAATGAAAATGATCCAATCCAAATTTGGTAATGGATTTTTTTTTTTTTAAACTTAAAGTAATGCAATAAATGAAATGCCAAAAAACATGCATTAACAAACCTTGTTTTTTATCCAAATAAATCATGACACCAAATAAATGATAAAAAAAAAAGATAATTTATCCACTTTAATTAAATATATGAACATGAATAAGGTTTGTGTTATTGGATGAATGCAATATATTTTTTTCACATTATGCTTAAGTTTTTAGACTATGGCTCATTCAGTAAAAAAGGAATGAACATCAACCAAATGTTTATATTTGCTGCTCCAGGTGTGTTTATTTAGGGACAGAGTTTGGACTGCCCTGTGCTAGATCTACAAGAATTTGTAGAGTGAAGAGTGAAAATTAGGGTTGGTAAGTTAGTTAGTCAAGACATTTCAACCAATTAAAATTATCCCATGGGAGGGGTGGGCAAGCTTGTTTCAGTTTGTTAAAAAAAAAAAAAAATAATATCTATATATATATATATATAAATATATACATATTAAAAACATTTATATTGTCTGTGAAGTACAGCTATTTTGACCTGATATCCACTGAAATTGACAAAAAAATCTTTTTTCTTTTGGTCTCAATTATGGAAGCCTTAAGAACAGGAAAAAATTAAACTTGGAACATAATTCAGGTCTTAAATGAAAATAAAAAAACTAGTAGCATTTGTTATAAATTAAAGTGTTTGTACTGTATATAGTATAATATTTACTACACTTTATACTGTAGTAATAACCATAATATGTAGTATCTAATACCCTATACAGTTATCTTAGTACATTACTGGGTAAAGTAATGTATTACTGGAGTTGCTGAATCACTACAACAAATTAATTCAAGTACTATACAATAGTATGGTTCAAAAAACACTATAGTAGCATTTAGTATAAATTACTACAGTATTTTATCATATGGGTGACTCCTGCAAATCAAACAAAACAAGTTTCGTTGCCTGGATACCAGGGGGGTTTCTCCAAAGTGCAACGATTCATTTACTCTTTGTTTTTGTCAGTCTGTAAAACAATAGCTCCAGTTCTTGTTGAATCTGTCTGTCGCACAGCAACTTTTCCCCATTTTAAACGTGTTTAGCGGATTTCTCGCTGTCAGTCACTCGGTGGGCGGAACCGTACTCGCGTCCAGCTGGTAGTGACGTGTAAGGAAGTGGAGACGCGTCGTCCATCTGTTTCACAGTGGATGGTTTCGGCTGAAGAAAGGTTTGTGGTTTTAACGTTTCAGTGTTTACATTGAAATAATTTGTTCAGTGTAGTTTGTAGTGTTTGCTATCGATGTAAAGCTAATTTATTGTTACTAAAATGTAATTCATTCGCTGGCAATTGATTAAGAAATGGAGCTTTTCGGAACACCGAGTCAGCTGAATTCATTCACTGTTTTGAGTCGCTCGAATCACTGCGCGCTCACGCGACCTGCTGCTCAAAACAGAAAATGCAATAAAAAGACATTTTCAAATCAACTGCAAACGTGGACTTTCATATAACGTGTGTCCTTTTATTAATTTGAGTATTAGTTTTGGTTGTTTCTTTGGCTTGTCAGGTAATTTAAGGGCAATTAACTGTCCCTTATCAGTGCACTGACTACTAAACTGCAGCTGGTTGAGAAATAACATAGATTTATTTGGGATTTATTTATTTTTTATTCCCTTTTCTTAAATAGGAAAAGGTGTCCAAATGCACAGCAAACTCTGGAGCAACTGAGATCGATGTGACACTAATGTAAATATGGTGTTTATTAAACAGGAGAGTGAAGACATTAAGATTGAAGAAACATTCACAGTCAAAAATGAAGATACTCAGGAACAAACAAAGACAGAATTTATTAAAGAGGAGAGTGAAGACATGAAGGTTGAAGAAACATTCAGAGTCAAACATGAAAATACCGGGGAACAAACAAAAATGGTGGTGATTAAAGAGGAAAGTGAAGACACGGAGAGTGAAGAAACATTCAGAATGAAACATGAAGATACTGAGCAACAAACAGGTTGGTTTTCATTCTGAAAGCTGCTCAACTCACACATCTGATATTTGTTCAAATGTGCAACTCTACAGAAATGACTTTTTCTAAAGCAGTGGTTCTCAATATCTTTGTCCATGGGACCCACATTCACTCAAGCTGTGTATATTCACAAAAATGGATGACAACTTAACGTAAAATAAAAGAATATGACAAATACTAAATATATATATTTCAAATAATGAAATTGCTCTCAATTTTGTGACCTTTTGTTTAGGGCTGCAGCTATTGAATATTTTAGTAATCGAGTATTCTACTGAAAATGTCATCGAGTAATCGGATAAAACATTTTTGCTTAAAATTAAAGAGCACTATTAAATATGCTAGAGAAAATAAGACATGTCTCTTAAAATTAACAACTAATTGGTTTCTTTTTTGAAAAAAAAAAATTTATTGATGATATTTATAATATTTTTAATATTAAAATTAAAATATTAAGTAAAGTATTATTATCATACAGTAAGTTCATGGCTGTGCATTTATAAACATTTGCAATCAAACTAAAATTACCATACCTGTTGTATTGAGCTCATTAGACTTAGGGGCATGATTACAGCAATTTCAACAGTTCAGTATCAAGTAACATTATACATCCAAGCCATGGTATTGAAAAAGAGGCTATTACATATATTTAATGGTAAAAGACATTCACACCTTTTTTTTTCACAGTAAACTCATTCATTTGATAAGTAGCCGTGGTATAAGCTGATAAATATTCCGGTATAGTGTAACAAAATTCAATTAAAATGTCAAAATTCGCTCTTGCCGCCCTGCCAAGTGGTGAAATTCTGCATTATGACTGGTTGCTGCCGAAAAGCGTCATAGCTCATTACCTTAAAGTTAACCTGATTTCAACTCTCCTTGATGCTCTCGCTCTCCATGATGTGCCGCACCACCAGCTTACATTTAAAATGAATAACTGAATAACTAAATTAATAACCGTGCAGTATTGCACGGAGTGTTGTGCATTATCCCCTTGTGCGTCTTCTTCCGCTTCGTGGGTGACAGTCACAGTAATGCGAAAAACATGGCATAAACTTTTAATTTAATTAATAGAAACTTCGAGGCAGAGGATTTTGCCTCGATCATTTTTTGGAATCGAGTTACTCGAGGAATTGTTTCAGCCCTACTTTTGTTACATGATTATGTGACTCATCAAAGTCTATTCTTGTTCCTTTTGATGTTAATTTAAATGAATATGCACTATATAGGTGCATGTCAACAGTTATACGAGTATAGGAGTATTATCACACTTACTGCACGATATGGAGCTGTACAAGCACTTCTTTTTTCCCCTGCATGCTTCTCACAATGCATATAAAAAGCCTTTTAATTAAGTGTTGGATAATCATGGTTGATGGTAAGACATGCAAACTTAAAATGTTGTGATGACAACAGAAATTTGTTACAATGCGCCACATGCTCAAACAAATTGCTTCTTTTTCTTGAGATTGAATTTGGCAAATTTTGTGGCCAGGAACACATGGAAACCAGGACCAGGAAAGTGAACCAAGTGTGGAAGCACCCTAAATCCTCTTTCTAGCTGTTATCTAAATTACACTCACACTGATGAAACTAATAACTTGTATTATTCCTCTGACTGTATAGCCAAATAAAAATAAATAAATAAGAAGTATAAAAAATGTAATAAATTAAAGTGTTTTACCACAGATGTAGGCTATTATTTTATGTTGTTCTACAGCCGTGGCCAAAGGTTTTGAGAATGACACAAATATTAGTTTTCACAAAGTTTGCTGCTAAACTGTTTTTATATCTTTGTTTCAGTTGTTTCAGTGATATACTGAAATATAATTACAAGCACTTGATACGTTTCAAAGGCTTTTATCGACAATTACATGACATTTATGAAAAGAGACAGTATTTGCAGTGTTGGTCCTTCTTTTTCAGGACCTCTGCAATTCGACTGGGCATGCTCTCAATCAACTTCTGGGC
>JAUMHP010000063.1:1667162-1677405 GCA_032361065.1 Enteromius trimaculatus
AAATGTTTAGTATTGATACCCTGTTCACAAATCTATTTTATAAATATATATCTACAGATGTTTAATGTCCTAAACAAGGGCGTAGATTTGCTCTGGACATTGGTGGGGACCTTATGGCTCCACCCCCCAAACACTGCCCCACCCAATCCCGCCACCCAAACTCCGTCCATGAAATGCATGTTTTTTTAATATGCCTTGCTCCAGAACGTTTTCATTGATCAAAAGACAACGCCGGGAAAATATTACATTTGTTTTGAGACTAAAAATGCAGTTTTCCTTGAGAACTATATGTTTTGAACAATGTTTTCTATTTTTTGGTGTATTGTTTACTGACTGTTTGATAATGTATATCATTTTGTTTATGATTTGAGAGCAGTGCTTGATTTTGAACACAGGTAAAACTGTTTTGAGGTGAAAGTTTCATTTTGCAGGAGTCAGAGGTTTTGTAAATAGTGCTTGAAGATAAGGTTTTGTGTTTAATGGTTTCAGAAAATGGAGCAAGGTTTCAAAAATTGTGTTTTAGCAAGTGAGAAAAACTGTAGTATGTAGCATATCAATTTCTTTCACAAGACTGATTTCTGACAAAAAGTCATCATTAGATTAGGAGAACTGACAGGGATCATATTTATACTTTTACATTTAGCTGTTTAATCTGCTGTTAGTTTTAAGTCTGTATTCACAGACCAAAGCCTGCCCTGCTATAATGAATGTGCGTCAAATCGGTAAAAAAAACAAAAAAAAAAAAACCACTAGCATTAACGTTAAGTGTTGTCTTTACTTTAATGGACTTTGATGGATTCACTAGCGAATTTGAAGTGACTTACACTTTTCTTTGATAAAAAGCTCCTTATGTCCAGCGTCTTTTTTTTTGCTGCCACCATCCTCACGTGTCACCCAACACACTTTCTTGCACGGGGAAAAAAAATCTACTGCATTTGGCGCTGCTTGTATCTGAACGCAGCCACAGCTTCTCACATGAAATGCACAGCCAATCAAAATGTTCATATGTGTTTGGGGGGTGGGAGGACTCAAGGAGAGAATGTGATTTATCCCTTTCTGTGTGTCTAGGTTAATTTTTACAGCACAATTTTATTTTATTTTTTAAGTGGATTAAATTATTGGTGGGGACATTTCAATGGTCGGAGGATATTGGTGGGGACACATCCCCTCCGTCCACCCTAAATCTATGCCCCTGTATTCTGTAAACTCGTTGCAGTGTTATTATTCATAAGGCTGAATGAGGACGCTTCAGTGAGCTTGCTCTATCCGTGCTGGAAAACAGTCCCCAGCTTGCAAGACACGCTCCCTGTACAAGCAAGAGGACCTGGCAGTTTTTAGGTGCTGCATGCCATGGTAAGGCAGCAAGCCTCCTTGATTATTACACTGGAACAGGAGTATTGTTTCTAACCATATCAGCCTAGAAAATCACAACTTTTCATTTTAAGCTGATCTTAGCACACAATATAAGTACAGAAGAGTCAAGTTTTAAATGGGAAAAATATCAATACTCTTTGGTCATTTTTGAACGTGATGCTACTGGTCCAATTGGATTCTATGATCTATGCTAAGCTATGCTAAAAGTGCTATCGCCAGACCCGGAGATCGGCTTAATTGATTCCAAAATGGTAAAATACTACTTATTAACTCTAGGGGAGTTGGAGAATTAACCAATTTCCAAAAAAAGAGGACTGTGCCTTTGTTGATTCTGCTGATAAGAATACAGCTGAAGTGATCACGTTGGTGCACACACTTCAGTTCCAGCATTGCTAACCTGACAGTACACTTGGAATAAAAAATACAGTCAACCAAACATCAGGCCCACCTCTGTGTCACCGCTGGACTGAAGTACAAAGCCTTTAATTTACAGATTAAATGCTAGTTTAGCATTCAGATTTGTTACATTGCAAATATAAAAATATTATTTGTGCCGAACGAGAGAGGTAGGATACATAGGCTACACGAGCACAAAGCTCATTTCACAAACAGTTGAGACAGGGAGAAGTTTGACACTTGTGGAGTGGCTCAAGGCTCTATTTTGGCCCCACCCCTCTTCTCCCTATACCTCTTTTCTCTTGGGGCCATTCTCCACAAATACGGTGTCTCTTTTCATTTTAATGCGAATGATTAATAAATTTGCATGCCCCTAAAACAAAGGCAAACTCATTCCGTTCAACATTTTTTAGATTGCGTTGAGGAAATTAAATCCTGGTTGTCAGCAAATTTGTTACATTTTAATGATACTAAGACAGAGGTTATATTGTTTGGGCCTTGGGATGCCTCTGTTGCTGATGTAGATCTGGGTGTTCTGACACAATATCAAAAGTCCACTGTAACAAATCTTGGTGTAAAACTGGACTCAAACCTGAAATTTGACGCTCAGATTAGTGCAGTTGTTAAAGCAAGCTTTTATCAACCGAGGCATCACTTTAAGATTTTAATTAATGTGTTTATTACAAATCGCTTAGATTACTGCAATGCATTTTATTATGGGTTCAGCCAGGCGCCACTCGCATGGTTGCAGCTTGTCCAGAATGCTGCTGTACATCTTTTAACTGGTACTAAAAAACGAGAGCACATTACTCCGATATTAAAGTCATTACACTGGCTCCCGATTCATTTTCATATTAACTTTAAAATTCTTCCATTTTTTTTTTCAAATCTGGTTAGACATGCTCCAGCTTTTTTGCCCTGCTTGTTCTCTTAGGTCAGCTGATCAGTTTCTGCCGCACCCCGTAGTCCCTCCGTGGTGCTTCCAAAGCAGAGCGCTCCGCCGAAAGCCACCGGGCCCAGCCTCTCCTTTAGTGAACCTGAAGAGATGTCTTTCGCAGCATCAGAGGGAGAGTTGGGCGGTGAAGTCGACGTCGGTGCGGGACAGTCTGCGGCCACTGCTCTGTCCCAGGCAGACACTGAGCTCTCGGTTATGCTCCTCCAAGACCCCGAGGGGATCGCATTGGAGGTACAGCGCGTGCCCCGTCCCATCCGTCGAGACTGCAAGACTGGTATCTGGGTTCTCGGACCGCACGTGCCCTTGGTCAAGTGATGTCCACGGTAATGGCTAAAGAGCGTCACCTCTGGCTGAACCTGGCAGAGATGGCCGATGCCGACAAAGTCCACTTTCTTGACGCACCCATCTCAGTTCAGCCTCACTTCGGCGACACTGTGGAGGACCTTGCCCAGAAATTCTCGGCAGTCCAGCAGCAGACTGAGGCAATCAGTCAAGTCCCAGAGCGCCAAGCCTCAGCCTGCTCGTCGCCGATGGCCTCCCCCCGCAACCAGACCTTCTGCTCCGTGCTCTGCCGAAGCACACAATGCGGAGGTTGCGGTCCTACTGCCGAAGGACACAATCGAGTCTGTCCCTCTAGCCGAGATGAGGTCTGGGCTTTACTTCATCGTGCCCAAAAAGAGCTGCGGGCTGAGAACCATCCTGGACCTTCGAGCTCTGAACCGGTCCCTTCTCAGGCTGCCATCGGCATCTGGCAGATGGGCATCCGCATCCTCAACTACCTAAATGACTCGCTAATAATAGCTCACTTGCGAGAGTTGTTGTGCAAACACAGGGACCTGGTGCTGCGGCACCTCAGCCATCAGGTCCTTCAGGTCAACCGAGAGAAGAGCAAACTCTCCCCAGTGCCGAGAATCTCTTATCTCGGTATGGAGCTGGACTCGATCGAAATGACTGCCCGCCTCATGGGGGAGTGCGCGCAGCCACAGTAACGCCGCTGGGGCTGCTCCATATGAGACTGTTTAAGCAGAGATGCTTGATAGCAGTGGTGCTTTCCTTTCTGCAGGAGAAGTTGGAGCTCAGCCTGTCCCCTTCAACTCTTAAAGGGTATGTTGCTGCCATAGCCGCATAACACAATGCAGTGGCAGGTACGTCCCTAGGGAAACACCAACTCATCGTAAGGTTCCGCAGAGGTGCACGTCGGGTTAATCCCCCGAGACCGCCCTCGGTACCCTCTTGGGACCTTGCAGTTGCCCTAACCAGCTGAAGACAGCACTCCTAATTCTCTGGCCTCCAACAAGAGGGTAGGGGACCTACAAGCCTTCTCTGTCGACGAAGAGTGCCTAGAGTTCGGCCCGGCTGATTCTCACGTTATCCTGAGACCCTGACCCGGCTACGTGCCCAAGGTTCCTACCACACCCTTCTAAAATCAGGTAGTGAACTTGCAAGCTCTGCCCCAGGAGGAGGCAGACCCAGCCTTAGAGTTGCTGTGTCCAGTATGTGCACTGCGCCTCTATGTTGACCGCACTCGGAGCTTCAGACGGTCTCAGCAGCTCTTTATCTGCTTTGGAGGTCAGCAGAAAGGTAATGCTGTCTCCAAACAGAGGTCGGCCCATTGGGTGGTTGATGCCATCTCCCTGTTCTATCAATACCAGGGAGAGCCGTGCCCCTAGGTCTGAGAGCCCACTCCACAATGAGTGTTGCCTCCACCTCTGCGTTGGCGCCTCTTTAGCAGAAATCTGTAGGGCTGCAGACTGGGTGACACCCAACACCTTTTCTCAAAGACTCAAAGGTGATTGGTCTCTCATGCGATTTCCCATATCTAACGTCTTCGTTCCCTCCTTCAGGGCACGTCGGTTACCTATGTAACCTTAGACGTTATGCAAAAGCCCACCGACTTTGTTAAACTGACAAAAAACAGCATAAGAAAAATGTTGTGCTTACCTTTGCATGAATTTCTTGCACAAAGCCTAGTTGTCCGTTTCCACGGCAACCACTTGCTCTTCAGCATCCCACATCCCATTTCCTCTTTGATTCTGCTCTTAAAACATCAAGTGTCTTCAATAATGGTCAATCATCACTTAATTAATCACCTTATTATCTCATTAACTTTTAACACCGCTTCAGTGTTACTTTTGGATTAGTGTGGATTAGAGTGTTGATTTAACACTGGGGGATACCCAGCATCACAAAACAGCATGGTGGTGTTCTTACACAGCTGTAGCATTGTGTAAACACTAGGGGTGGGCGGATCAATCCTAATATCAATAGTGTCGATACCAATGTTGGTATTGATATTGGATCAAAAGTAGCCTTCCGAGATTGATACTTTTATTTAAATTTCACATTAAACAACCCGAAAATAGAGCGCTGAGATGCAAAGAAGGAGAGGGGGCAAATCCTCCAGACAGACCCCCAGCAGTGAGACAGAGGTCACTGGCCGAGTAGTTTCTGAGAGGCAATGAATATCCAGGTAGCTAGCTACAGTGGTGAAATTAATATTTGAGTTATATAGGACATTCAGTATTAGTTAATGCCAATTTGAGAAAATAAAATACTTGGTTATAGTTGTAACTTGTTACTTTCAGCATCAGGCTGATTGAATATAGCCTATATAGTCAGCACATTAAAACCTGCTATTTATAAGAATTATTTTGGAATTTAAAAAAATACAATGGTGGCCAAAATGATTAGAACAGTAATTGTTTTTTTTTTGGTTTTAAGTTAGTTAAGTCAGTTATCTTTTGATGTAGTGTGCAAGTAGGGAAAAAAAACAAAAAACATTTAAAAACACTTAAGGACATTTTTAGCTGATGAGAATATAAGTGTTCTAATAATTCTGGCCACCTTTGTATGCCATAAACCTAAAATATGAAAATGTCTGAATATCCCTTCTGTTTTAACTGTGAAAGGGACACTATACCCCAGTTTCACAGTCAAGGTTTAAGCTAGTCCCAGACTAAATTGCATGTTTGAGCTGTCTCAGATGAAAATATCTTGCTCTCACATATCTTAAAACATGTCAGTGTCATTGTTCTGTGTTAAGATGCTCATCTGTAATATTTTCTTATAAGGCATTTTTGTAAAAGTTGCTTAAATATCTTAATTTAACTAATGCCTAGTCCTGGCTTAAGCTAAACCCTGTTTGTGAAACCGGGCCTATAGGATTTAAATTTTGGCTACATAGGTAAGACAGGCTTTAGGCTATACTTAATTAAGAGCTACTGAAATTACAAAGAGCCTTGCTGAAATGATTGCAAAGGACCTGCAGCCTCTTTCTGTGGTGGAAGATGAGGGTTTTAGGAGTTTTGTCAGGACACTTGATCCACATTACAGGATTCCAAGCAGGAACAATTTAATGCAAGGGAAAATACCAGCAATGTATGAAGAGAGTCGTTCAAAAGTAAAAAAAAAAAAAAAAAATTGAACAGTGCTGTACTTACAACAGTGGACATCAAGAGCCACAGAGGCTTACTTAACTGTCTCATGCCATACAGTATTATTGACAGGAACTGGCAAATACAAGCCTATGTCCTACAAACCTGTAGTTTTTCAGTACGACACACAGCTGACACACACTATTACTATTCTCTAGTAATAAGTTTGTGTTTGCAAATCCAGATCATTACAATAAAAATCTTTTTATTTGGCTTAAAAGTGTTTAAAATTTGTCCTGGGTTTTAACATATATATTTAATTATAGCTGCTTTGAGAGCGTTCAACTCATAAATCATGACACACTGTTCTCCCCTACGGAAAAGTACATTTTATCGGTATCAATATCAGCGATACCGGCCTTGTATTAACTTGGTATCAGATCGACACCAAATTTTGCAGTATCTTCCATCCCTATTAACTAGCAATCTGATGCCTGCAATTTATCATGATCTGTTCTGAAAAACTTACGATGTTGATCAGACAAAATACATAATAAAAGGTTATATAATTAGGAAATCTCAGTATTTTAGGAGAATTACATAACCTCATGTGTTACTCATGCTTTTGACATTTACAGGGAATTTATAGTAAAATTCACTACATTCTAACAGGTTTCCAAACAAGACCACCTGTCTGTTGCAACTGCAGAAATGAGCTCAACTACAGTTCATTTTCTGCAAGCGAATTTAATCTTTAATCTATCAACTTTTTCTAAAATACAGTAAAACAGTGGCCTAATATACAGTTCATAGGACTACATACATTTCATACCTTATTTAACGTACAATTGGCTAACTATCTCTCTAACGTCCGTCTCTACATTTGTAAGAAAAAAAACACCAGACCTGTAGCTAACCTTATAGCTAACCCGTATCCTCATCAATAGCAGCAGAAGTGTTTTGCAATACAATGACACTGCACTTATTTTTGATGCAAGTACATAGTAGTTAAGGCCACCTAATATAAAGTGTATATAAATAAACTGACAAAAATTGTACCTTTACTCAGAACATATGATGGCAAATATTTAACTGATAAGAAGCAAATAAAAGTATATAATATGAGTACATTTAACATGTATTACTATGTGTTTATTTTCTGTACATTCGGCATGTGTAAAAGGATAGTTCAGACTGGTGATTCTATTAGTACAGTCAGTTGCACAAACATCCTATTCATGTGTTATTCAAAGCTAGATTGAATCGATCTGTGCATTCCCTCAGTGAACTCAAATAACACAGGTCAATGTCTATCATTTCATTGTTTGTCAATTTATTTAGAAATTCAGTACAAATTAATTTAATCTGATTACATTTTTTTTTTTTAAAGGTTGTTTATACTGCATTCATGCAAAGATGTGCATTTTTTAAATGACATGAATCCAGAAAGATGATATGTTAGAACAGGTTTTCCAGCAAACATATTTACATATTCAGTCTCAACCAAATCTTTCAATTAAAAAAATAAAATAAATCCATAAATAAATAATAGTGTCAAACATCAGTCTGATTATTAACAGATTATCTGAGTTGCAGGTAAGCATAACAACTGTGGCACTACACAGCAAGACAAAGTTTTTCTAATATTTTTCTGAATCAAATATTTAAGAAAAAACTTCATAAGGCTCTTTACTGCAACAGTTCTTATGAACTCATGGTTTAGTGTCACCTGTTAATATGGCGTCTGGTATGTACCGCAATGCTGTGAACAAATCTTATTTAAGTGGTAACTTAAGTAGATAACACACCGTCTTAACAGGTGACACTACACCTGGCTTTTTATACTTTATAGACATCCTACTAAAAGAAAGTAACTTTGCAACTACATGTCAACTAGCAGAGTATTAACAGTCTGCTTAATATCTTCCAACACTTTATTTTGATGAGTCGACAACATACTACATACATACTATCAGAAACTTACTCTACTAACCCTAAACCTGCCCTAACAGTCTAGTAGAGGTATGTAGTTGATCATGTAGTTGTCAATTAATGAGAATTAGTTGACATGTAGTTACAGAGTTGTGAAAATCAAGTCTTTAGACCACATTCACCTGTGGTGTAAACGTAGCTTTGATTTTACACACACACTTGCTTTCTGGTGCAATTTAAACTTGCTAAACCACTTAAAGTGCTTTCCACACCGATAACACAAATAGAGTTTCACATCTGCATGACCTTTCGTATGTACCTGTAAGTGTGACGGGAAAAGACATTTTTTATCACACTGATCACAAGTAAAGCGCCTTCCTCCAGAGTGAATGAAGCTGCCCAGTTTCCTCAATGCCTTGCCACACTGCTCTCTCTTTCCGAAATGAGTTTTCAAACGACATTCCTTCTCTTTTTGATTTGTGAAATCCTTCTCACGCTTCAGACACGTGTGAGGCCTCTCTCCGGTGTGAAGCCTCAGGTGAGTTTGAAGGTTTCCGTTAAACCTGAAACTCTTTCCGCAGTGATGGCATATGAAAGGTCTTTCTCCGGTGTGAATGATCATGTGAGTCTTCAGATTTGCTTTACGCGTGAAACTCTTTCCACAGTGGTGGCACATGAACGGCTTCTCCCCGATGTGAGCGGTTACGTGATTCCTAAGCTCTTTCTTGTCTGTGAAAGTCTTTCCACACTCCTGACATACAGGACGGCTCTCTCTCAAGTGAATGCGGGTGTGCTTATTTAAGGTTGCTTTGTACCGGAAGCTCCGTCCACACTCCTCACACGTGAACGGCTTCTCACCGGTGTGGATTCTCATGTGACACTTGAGATTCCCTTTTTGCGAGAAGCTCTTTCCACACAGTTTGCAGATGTACAGGTTTTCTCCAGTGTGAACTCTCAAGTGGATATCAAAGGACTCCTTATATGTAAAGTGTATTCCGCACTGCGGGCACGAGTAAGGCTTCTCTCCGGTGTGAATCCTCATGTGAGACTTGAGGCTTACTTTATGACGGAAACACTTTCCACAGGTAGAGCACGTGAACGGCTTCTCTCCGGTGTGAGCTCTCATGTGATATTTTAGATTTCCCTTTTGCGAGTAGCTCTTCCCACACTGTTTGCAGGTGTAAGGCTTCTCTCCAGTGTGACTCTTCACATGGGCGTTAAAGGTTGGTTTATACGTGAATTTCTTTCTGCACTGCGGGCACGAGTAAGGCTTCTCTTCATTGTGAATTCTCATGTGAGTTTTGAGGCTACCTTTATGACAGAAACTCTTTCCACAATGGTGACACGTGAAAGGCTTGTGTTCTGCGTGAATTTTCATGTGGTTCTTAAGGTATTTATTGAAGCGGAAAGTCTTTTCGCACTGCTGACATTTGAAAGGCTTCTCTCCGAAAGCCTCTCTTGAGTGAGTTCCTGTCATCTGAGCTACATTTTGTACGGAAGAATTTTGTGAGCGATTAAAAGATACTTCTTCAGTTACTGAATCATCTTTGATTTCACTCTCTTCTTTCAGCGATACCAGGTCTAGGACTGAAAGAAAGAAATGCAATTTAATCTCAGTTTAATGGCATAATATAACAGACATGAGACGATTAATGACAGAAACCAACATGTGTGCTTGATATCACAGCACAGAAACGTACAACTTATATCTCTTGCTCTGCTATCAGCTAAGTCAACAATGTAGACCACAGCATTTACTTGGAGAGAGAGATATTCTGGTCTTTGTGAACCTGTATTAAAATGAAGAATGACCTAATTAAAATATGAAGTGCCTCAGGGTTTAGTGTTAGGTCCTCTGCTATTCAGGATATTACAGATCACTGTTTTGCCAATGATGAAAATTCTCAATCTCTGTGAATGTACTTTTACTACAAATAAGAACCCGGGTGTTGCGTTTCTATAATCAGTAAAGTTTATAAGTTAGTTCATAACGCAGCAGCTAATGTGCTTACTAGACACAAGTAAGCCTCACTACACTGACTGATGAATACTCATTCAAATATATCTAATTATACACAAAGTTTTGAATGGCCTGGCTACTTACTACTTATGTAACCTTCTACCTTGGTGATAACCATCACATTTATTCTGGCCTGATATAACACATGTGACCCTGGAGCACAAAACCAGTTTGAAGCAATAGCCAAATATA
>JAUMHP010000063.1:1683015-1695595 GCA_032361065.1 Enteromius trimaculatus
ACTAGTACACAGTAGGAGTTATTGTAACTGACTGTAAAAAGTTAGCAAGCACAACAAAAATAATCTACACCCACTTGGTTTATCAGTTTTTTTTTTAATGGTTTTTACTTGGTTTTACTTACCTCAAGTTCAGTTCTGCCACTTGCCACTGACCGGCGGCCGCCTCGGGTCTCTCCTCCTCCTGCCTCCCCTTTCCCTCGTCAACCTGCGGCTGCTGGCCTTTATCACTTGCTAATTTTACTGAAGTGGAAGCTCCACTATAGCCACCAAACAACTGTGATATTTTAGCACATTTGGCAGCATCTGCTTGAATGGCTAGTTTCTTTTTGGCCCTAATTTTTTCGGCTCCTCCTGCTCCTTTGTCCTTTTCGTTTTTTGTTCTCATTACATTTTATTCAATGTAAAATCAGAATATAATAAGCTAAACATTTTCTAAGTAATTACAAAGAATACAAACTTTCAGCTTTATTACTTCATATGAAAAAAAAAAAAATCCACCAAACAGCAGATTCCATTCCATTCAATTGTTTGCGGTTCTACAAAGCCACGCCCACAGCGGGTTGATCCATGAAGGTGGTTTAGACACACTTCAGACAAGGAAAGCCTACAAGCCAACCGGAGACAGCAAGGACTAAAAGTGAAGTAAAGGAAGTGAAGTTCAAGAACAGCCCCAGAGACCCAGAAAAACAGAAAGAGACAACCCAAAAGTTCTTATTCGGTGTATACACTAGGGTGCACATTTTCACATTGTCCTATTAAAAATGAAATGTGTGATTGACTTGAACCTGATATCTGTATTGGAAAGTCAGATAAATTAAATGAGATGGTACGGTATATTTAACTTCTCTTTATTGAGTTCTATGCAAACCTTCCTTTGTTTTGTTGTCTTTTCATTTAACAAATGTTCCAGTTTACAATATGTTCCTGCCTCTGAGTCCTGCCTACTCGCAAGGAAGCGAGAAAAAACACAGCCGATTCGTTACAGGTTTAATGAAAAAGCTGATTTTTTTTCTTCAAAACTATTGCAATGTTTATGTTGTTTACAGTTGAGTCTCTGCCACGACAATCTCATCACAGGCTGCACTGAACTGATAACCTCAGTCCCTGAGAAAAGAAATAAAAGCCCGCCCACACTGAAAGCCGATTGTCTTATTTTGCTTAGTAAATCAGGATGTTCTCTGTCTAGCACGTGCTATGAACAGGCACACACACACAGTTGCACGCACGGTCTGTCTCTTTCTCTCTTTCACTCCGTCTTATGCGCGCATTACAAGATGCAGACATTAATGTCTCGCGTGCACACGCTTGCCAGCTTGGTGTCGATTCCAGGATGTTTTGTACAATTTGCGGACATCAGAGAGCCACTATCAATATACAGGACTGGGGTGACAAACGGGCCACCCCGGGCCACCTCGCACATCCGCCCCTGCCTGGATGACCTTGATGCGCAGAGTCATGGGCCAGGTGTGCCTAGTTACCAGCATGACTAGCAAACATAACTGAGCAACTAATTTTAAACAATGAGCAATATCTGCAGCAAGTTTGTCAACAAAGCATTAGGCAATAAAATGAAAGCAACTTTTGGAATTTGTTGTCTGATTATTTCCTGAGCGAAGCGATAGATATTGAATAATGACCGAATTGACCTTTTTAAAGGGAATTACGATTGGTGTCGTGATCCTATATGATCCTAGATGTAGATCAGCTGACTGTTTTTTCCCATCAAAAATACCACCTAAGTGTATAACGCCCCTGCACTGTGTTTTTT
Source organism: Enteromius trimaculatus (assembly GCA_032361065.1). Taxonomy (NCBI): domain Eukaryota; kingdom Metazoa; phylum Chordata; class Actinopteri; order Cypriniformes; family Cyprinidae; genus Enteromius; species Enteromius trimaculatus. The sequence continues at coordinate 1,684,784 of JAUMHP010000063.1, forward strand.
GTCGTTTCCCTTATGTGCTCAGTGTGAACTAGTTTCTGTCTATTGTTGATTATGTTCAGGTGTTTCTTATTAATTAGCGTCATTGTCTGTTCTATTTAAGTTCCATTCAGCTGTGTTCATGTCGTCGGTTCATTAATGTTATTCTACGATTGTTGGTGTGTATTCCCTGCTTGTCTGTGTCTACGTGTCTTTGAATGATTAAAAGGATTTGCATTTCATAGTTTTGTATCTGCCTTCGTGATTCACCACACACAGCTATTATTGTGATATTTTGTATGACGTGCACGGTGCTAAAGTCTTGAGATGAGACATATTATTACATATAAAATGCATTATTAAATAAACGATTGTAACAGAGGATGAGAATCTGATGTCTGATTTCTTCAGGCAATTATATTTACCATTAATAGCTAGCGTGTATATTCTTTTGCATGGCTTATAATAAATGTCTATTTTTGCCTTGTATGGTGATCATATGGTAATTCAAACTGGATCTCAAACATAAGTTATTTCAAACACTCGTTGCTGTCTGTAAGTGAGTTTGGAGTTGAAGTTATTTTAAAAGTTTTATTTAACGCCAGTGATATCTGTTATTTTTATGAAATTATCCATACCCTTAGCTTACCATAGCTTACCCTCGTGACCCCTCCTCTAGCCCTGGATGGCCCACTTTGGACAAAAAAAAGGTTTTGCCTGGCAGCCAAGCTGGGTGCACTTCCAATGTCCTTGTAAGCCAACCACCATGAAAAAAGAGCCTCTGTGGCACCGTGTTTCATCCATACCATCCCCATATCAACTAATCCTGACCTGTCATGTGTAGGATTGGGTATCGTTAAGGGTTTTTCCGATACCGGTCCCAAATCGATACTTTTACAGTTGGCTAAATGGTGCCTGACTCGAAAAATAAAAATGGTAACACTTTATAATAACTGCACACTATGAATCATTAGTAAACAGTCGCTCCATCCTTTATAAAGCATTGTTCCAACATTAATAGTCATTAGTAAGCAGTTTACACATACAGCTGTAAATGCCTTGTTCTTGATTTATAATCATATCTATAACAAAGGAGATTTAAAGGCTCAGTTTTTTTCCAAACAGAACAAATAAAAACAACAGAGAAGGATGAAAAAAACTATTCATCTCAAGATGCAAAAAAATATGAAACTGGAGAACTGTTCACTTGAATGATTTACCGTGAAATTGCATACAAGGTTTAAAAAGTATAAAAAGTCTATTCAAAAAGTATTTGAAAAAGATCTACTTTATGAACAATGCATTAAATTACATTCAATAAAGACAAAATCAATAATTAATGAATAAATAAAATAATCTTAAACAATAACTAACATATGATCCAATGCCATGTCTCAAGTCAAGTGAATGAATCCTCTTATTACAGGCATCCAATACTGACGCCCCACAACTTGCAAAAATAAACATGTTCGTGCGAGCAGGTGAGAGAAGATCGAGCGCAAGAATAATCGCGCGCAGATGACATATCATGAACCTGCGAGGGTTAGAAATGAGAAATGATTTTTTCATTCAGAGTAGAAACCGAGTCTCTGTTTCAGATCTTAATTTATTTTGCTTCTTTCCCTTCAGATCCTCTAGAAGATCACGCAGTCTTCAACTCATGCTCCAGACTCTCTACTCTAGGCAAGGATTCATAAAGTCTGGTCTCCACGATAACAATACAGATTGTGTCAAAGCACTTTACAATATTTAAAAAAAGTAAAATAGTGTGTCAATAATGTAAAATGAAAAGATAGAACACTCAATTTTCAGTGTTTAGGCTTTTCATTATTGAATTCAGTAATTTCATAGTTCAGCTCACTTCAGTTTAAATATCTGCGCAATAAAGGTGAAACTATGGCTGGTAATTAAATGTCCCCAACTAAGCATGCCAGAGGTGACAGCGGTAAGTGAGTGAAAATCTCCTAACAAGCTCACAATCTGAATCAGCTGTGTTAAACAAGGGAGAAACTGCGGAAATGTGCAGAGCAGTGGGTCCCGAGGACTGGAGTTGGGGAGCAGTGATCTAGGAGATGATGTCACCACTGGGGATCTGTCTCTGGGGCTTAAGTGCACATCACAGGATATTCAGCCATGATTCCAGTCCATTCAAAGTGCACAGAAGTGTGTGAGACATGAATTGCATTTATTTACAGAGGTATATCATGTCACACTTGTCTGTGTGTGAAGACGTGCAGTTATATATAGTTATATATATATACACAGTTGTATATGACGAGTTCTCACATTCAGATCAACAAGCTCTCTGGTTTTGCTACTGATTTACCCTTACAGATATTTGGAAAATCCTGAGAACAGTCCACTGACCAGCTCTCTTCAGCTTTTCCTGATTGTCACAGGCTAAATATTAATTACATGTCACTAACTATTTAATGACAAGCTATCAAACCTTATAATTCAGTGATAAAAAAAACACACACTTTGTAGATAAGGGGGAAACCAAGATGGTGGCAATTTATGTACAATCCAGTGGCCAATGAGGCGTCTAGGTATTTTATATCTGTATGGCTTCAAGAATGCCGTCGTCTGTCTGCATGTGTAGCACGACAAATAATTAGCTGCACTTCAACTGTTAAAATAAAATCATGTATTTTAACTGTATTAAAACTATATTAAAACATCTAAATACAAAGAAGAAAAAACACAAAGGAAAGAAAGAAAAAGATAAATCTGAATTTTTTACAAATTTACTAATGCAAACAAAAAAAACGCATTTATATTCAATCTATAATCAATCCTCTTTCTTACTTTTCATATGAGAGAGGGGACCTAATGACGTCTTGAAATTTCCATTTGAAGTAGTCTATAGCACTATATTGTAAATGGGGCTATAACACTATATTTTTGGACTTTAGGACCTGCTCTTTATGTCTGACATTAAGGAACCTCATTATAACATTATACTCATATTATACCATAATATTTTCAATTGCATTTTATCTTCTTCCTTTCTGATGGATTGCATAAAAGTAGTTTTAACTCCTGCTATGACCAACAATATGTGGGATGGCCTCGTCTCGAAGACCTCTGGTAGCAATTTTTCCAAAAGGCATACATATACACCTTCCTCTTTCGATGGAAATCTGACTAATCAGATCCTCCAGCCTTTGCATTCCTATCATCCCCCTTTTTCAACACTTTATTTCTGGGGTGTTGGCTCTAGTTCTTGAATAATTTAGAAATGTGTTCCTCGGTTTCCTTGCTTTTCCAGTGGTTTAAATGTCCTCCCATGATTTGTGGTGCTCTCTGTGTCCGAGGGTACATTTTGCATTTCATTATCTAATTTCCCATGACGTTTAATTATTTTAGACTGCAGTATAGCATTGTCTATTATAACGATCTGTTCAATGTTAAATTATTCTTGTGACTTAAAGAGGAGACAAAAAGTCAAAACTTGCCAAGCCAATGCCATAATCAGAAGCAGCTCTCACTTAATTTCAATTCTAGTAATTTTGCAGCCTCATAAATTATTTTAAATTTTACATGTGATTTAATTTCTGTTATTATTTAAAGTGCCTCTATTGTGGGTTATAAAAGGTTCGTATTTTGGTTTTGGGAGTCACAAACAACAGGTCAAACACTTTCATTTTCTTATAATATGCATTCATTTGACATCAATTGTTCAACGACTCCCAAACAATTTGTTTAATGTTTCTATTTTTCAAAAATTCATAATAGGGGCACTTTAATATGAATTTGGGATATAAGTATAAGCAAAGACCAAATGACATCTTACACCTGTCAAAGAACATCCTGTAGTCAAACTGGCTCATCTGCAATGAAACGTGTTATGAAACAATTGCACTTGGTTTTATTATGAATTTATTTGTTTATGACACATTTGTTTATAACTGATTTTTATTCACATTACAGACGAAATGATTGTTACTGTAAAACTATGAAACCCAGAAGTAAAGACCAGGAGGCTCTATCTATAGCAGAGTTCTTTATTAAGAATGGGACGTTGGTTTCTGCAGTCGAGTCTAAGCTGAACATTGTAGTTTTATACACATTTAAAGGACAGTGCTTAGAGATAGACACAAAGCCCTGGGAGATGACCTTGAAGTGAGCAAATGAACTATGCAGGTGTAGAAATTTGACCCTTCCAAATCCAATCAGCATAATTATTCAACTGGGACAAAGACACAAAGTCATTCAAATGAAAGCTGAGAGTAACCCAGCTCATGTGAAGAGAACATGAAACATCTTTTATATTCATAACAAAAGCATTACTTAGTAAAATCATAAAATAAAATAAATAAATGTCTTAATATTTTGTTAAATACGACATTACTTAATTTAAGTATATTGATCATTTGGTAATCTTTTTTTTTTTTATAAAAAATAAAAAGGTTGTACCCGTCCCTTGGTTGTCCACCCTGTCATATTGGAGAATCAGCCCCTTTCAGAAAAGGTCAACCTCTTTAGTGACAACAGATGGCCTCTTCAGTGGCGGGAATTTCATCGGCTAAGGCTAAACATATGCTTATTTGTTTTTTCTAAGATTAACATGTCCAACCTGTCGGCATAAGTTTAAATATACCAAATTCTCTTCAACAACCAAACTAAATGTTTAGCTAGTCACTGTTTGTTGCAAGCTAATATGCTAATATTGAAGCTAAAAAACTCATGCAGATGACACGGTAGTTAATTCATTCATTTATAGTTAATATTGCTTATAGCTACAAATATTATGTATTTATCACCTCTGTGTTATTAATAAGCATTACATTACTTTGTTAATAACCCTGTTTAGAAAATATAATTTGCAATTTTGCATCTTAATTTTGCACTGGAAACATATGTAAGTGTGATATAACTGTCCATGACAGGGTGGACATATAGGGTTTATGCATCAAATAATGGCCAATGATAATCAAACAAATGTGTGGGAGCTCAGATAATGTTTCTATAGTACTCGAGTGTCTAATGAAAACATAAATGTGGAGTGTTGAAAGGCACTCTCTGGTGATATTGACCCTCTTACGATCCTTCCACCTCCAGCAGCCAGGTTATGACCTTCTCCACCAGTGCTTCATCCGGTGGGACCGGAACGCAATTATCAGGTGAAATATTAGATTCCTGAGGGAGGAAAGCTCAAATCTATTTCTCATGCACATCAGCTCATTCACTTGCGGTGTGAAAGTAGCTTTGATTTCACAAACACACATGTCTTCTGGTGCCACTTCAAACTGCCGAGCCATTTAAAACTCTTTCTACAGAAAGAGCAGGAATACGGTCTCACATCTGCATGACTTTTCAGGTGTGTCTGTAAGTGTGACGACACAGTAAATTTTAGATCACGCCGATCACAATTAAAGCGAACGCTGAGATGATTTCTGAAACTGCTCCTCTTGGTAAACTTCTCGTCGCTCTCTGAAAGTTGTAGTTTCTGTTCAGAATGAGTCTGTAAATGACATTTCAGCTCTCTGAGATACATGAAACTCTTCTTGCATGCAAGACACTTGTAAGGCTTCTCTCCAGTGTGAAGCCTCATGTGAACCTCGCGGTTTCCTTTGAGTGCGAAACATTTTCCGCACTGAGGGCAGACGAAAGGCTTCTCTCCAGTGTGAACTCTGATGTGAACCTCACGGTTGGTTTTGTTTTTGCAAGTCTTTCCACAGTGATGGCACATGAAAGGCTTCTCTCCCAAATGAATCTTTACGTGATTCTTAAGATGCTTCTTGTTGGTGAAATTCCTTCCACACTGATGACATACAAAACGCTTCTCTCTTGTGTGAGTTCTCATGTGGTGACTAAGGGTGACGGTAAATCTGAAGCACTTTCCACACTGAGCGCACACGAACGGCTTCTCTCCGGTGTGAATTCTCATGTGAGCATTAAGCGTTCCTTTATGTTTAAAACTTGTTCCGCATTGCGAGCACGTGAAGGGCTTCTCTCCAGTGTGAACCCTCATATGGCTTTTCAGACTCGCTTTTCGAATGAAACTTTTTCCACACTGTTGGCAGGCAAAAGGGTTTTCTCCGGTGTGAATTCTCATGTGCACTTTAAGGCTTCCTTTCTGAGTGAAGCTTTTTCCACACTGCTGGCAGGAGAAGGGGGTTTCTCTCGTGTGAACCCTCATGTGGACAGTCAGGTTTCCTTTCCTGTTGAAACTTTTTCCACACTGTTGGCAGGTGTAAGGGTTCTCTCCAGTGTGAACTCTCATGTGCACTTTAACGCTTGCTTTTTGACTGAAACTCTTCCCACACTGCTGGCATGCGTAAGGCTTCTCTCCAGTGTGAACTCTGATGTGGACCGTAAGGTTTCTATTTTGATTAAAAATCTTTCCACACTGTTGGCAGGTGTAAATACCTTTAGTCGCTGTCTTTTTAGCTTTTTTTCTTGACAAAGAAGTCTCAGAGCAATTCAGAACTTTTTCTTCAGTTGTGAAATCATGTTTCTCATCTTCTATTTCACTCAGCTCTTGATTCTCCTCTTTCAGTGCCATCAGGCCTAAGATGAAAAAACAATACATCAAATAACCTCTTTCATAGCACAAAGCAAGAGACATTAAAACAACTTGACATGTAAAGCGAAACAAGAGCAACAAAATGTATGACATCCTATTCACCAGAACCTCTTCTAAATAAAATAAATTCATACATTTAAAAATGTATATATATATATATTTGTATTATTTTTTTTAAATAAAAGGAACTATATTATATTCCCAAATAATTGTATTTTATCTTGTCAAGATAAGTTGCTTCTGAATTTTTCTGCATTAGGTGCATTTAGGGTTAAGATTTATTATTATGATGATTTTTTTTTTCCAAAACTACTATTAGTATTAGTACTATTACCACTAGTGTTTTCTCAACATGCTCAGTTTTGCTGAGGAAAAAAGTATGTAGAACTATTCTGAATTTCTGGATTTAAACCACAATGTAGTGCAGAATCTATTATAAAAGTTATAAGTATACTTTCGAAAACATAGACTGTGACAGTCTCTTGGATAGTCGGGTAATTATTTAACCATTGTTGGACAAGCATTACCATTATTATTCAGGTCCTAGCTATCTCAGCATTACATTTTATTTGTGCAAAGAAACGCCTCGTCAGACAGAGCTTTTCCACGTCAAAGGCAGTTTTTACACATATGGGCATTAGTGTTGATTTAAACATGCACACTCTAAGATCAAATCTGTGTAAACGCACACTCTATAAATGCAGCCCCACATCAAATAAAATAATTTCGACCAAAAAAAATTATTTTACATTATTTGACTTCGGTCCCCGAGAAAATAAATAAAAGCCCGCCCACACTGAAAGCTGATTGGCTTATTTTGCTGAGTAAACCAATCAGGATGCTCTTTGTCTAGCACGCGCTATGAACAGGCACACATGCACGCGCGGTCTCTCGTCTTGTACGCGTGCTATAAGACGCACGATACAGAAATTAACAAAATGCTTATATTATTTTTTTTTGTTTTTATGATTTGACTGTACTCTACTCTTATTCAAATGCAGTGCATGGGAAAATGCAAAAGAACACACATCCTCTTATACAAAACCAAATAAATAAATAAAAACCTAATAATTATAAAATGTAGCTTAAGTAATGCTCAGGTAATTCCTTAGTCAAAAGTATAAAAACGCCTCACATAACACACTATTTCATAGTTGTTTTATGTTACGTTTTATTGGCAAATGAGTCAGTTATGCACAGATCACCAAAAGCGATATTGACTCAAAGGATAACATTTTTTAAAAAATCATAAAATGACTTCAACTTTGAGACTAAAAACCAACCTGTTTGTGTGTCAGTATCTTCTTGTTTCACTCTGAATGCTTCTTCAATCTTCACGTCTTCACTCTCTTCTTTAATAAACGCCATCTTTATGACATTATCGTGGATATCTGTTGCTGTCATGTTCGGGAAGAGATGAATGAACAGAGAGAAACTTCACTGAAAGCATTCGCCGATGTTAGGAGTCGTCATGGTGTGTTGGTGCTCTCATTGCTTCGAATCACTGACTCGTTTTTGTTTATTAACTAGTTCTGGGTTTTGGTTTCTATATTTCCTCCTTGCAAGAGACTGAATTCATGTTTACTATAAACTGATTTACGACATAAGAATGAAATGAGACGCTCTTTTTTCCTGCGGATCTGTTTCACTCACAAACAGAACATCCTTGTTGTTACATAAAACATTACAATGTTATATTCAATAATAACTCGTCTTACAGCTCTTGCAAAACCATAAACCTAACTGAACGAATTGCACTAATTTAAACAATGTTTAATGGTTAAAACTCCAACCTATCTTCAGCCGAATCATAACAGTAACATGAGAGCGTGGCGCAGACCTATGACGTCATATCGCCAGATCAAAATAAAAGTCTTTAGGTTTAGGTGCAGACCAATTTACATCATGAAATAAAAAGATGTCCACATGATTGGACAGTATGCCCAGGTGAAAAAGAAATATATTTAAATTGTGATTTTTTTTAGACATACTTAATATATTTAAATTATACTATACTAAGTGCATATTAAATGTATAATTTTGGAACATTTGGAACTTTAAGTACATTAAGTGTATTTTAAGATACATTTAAGTTAAACTTTTATTTATTACAATATATTAAATGTTTTGAAATTGTGTAAAAATTGACCCATTTTAAGTATATTTAGTGTGATTTAAGTGTATTTTTTAATACTTCACGAACTACATTTAGAGCATATTTGAGACACTGTTTTAATGTACTTCAAATACACATAAATTGTATTATAGTTCATTAAAAATGCATTAGCATTACACTAGTAGATTATATTATTATTTTATTTTTTTTTCCAGTATATATATATTAGGGATGTAACGATATCAAAACTTCACGGTACAGTAATACCTCGGTACGAATGGCACTGTATTTATTTACTCATTTACAGGAAAAACTGAACTAATGAAGAGACTCATAAAAAGTGCCAGAAGTGTTTATTAAACAGTTTACATGAACACTGAACATATCAATGACACACACATTAGCCATCTGTCTGTAAACTTTGAAACAGGAACCTTTAAACCTTCCACACATCTGATTTAACCTGTCGCTAGATGATGTCATACATAAGTTTGCATATTCATCACATCAGTGCATCATATTATCTTGCATCTCTGTGGTCACATAATGTTATTCAATGTACCCTAATTCTCAAAATAACTGTTTTCACTGATATATTTAATGGTTTCTGTTGTCAGAAAAACAGAATGAATATGAAATAGTGACTGAAATGCACCCCATTATAAGGCTTACTGAACTAGCTCTATCTTACAAGATGTTAATCTAGATTAAAATCCTTATAATCGAGCATTGTCTGATGAAACCAAGTACACATAAGATATAGACAATGGTCTTTTTTGGCCCTATTTGCATGTGAAATAGAGTTAGAAGCAACATAATATCTATTTTAACTGAAAGCCCTGCTCCTCTCAGCCACTCGCTGAACAGAGCAGATGCAGAGATAAGTGTGTGCAAGCCGTGAAAACAAGGGCTCGGGCTTGGCCTCGGGCTCGCGCGGCATTACCAGAGACTCGCTGAGGTTCGTCCAAGAAGTCTCTAGATTTGTCTCTAGTCGCTTTTAGGGAAAAATGTCGCCAAAGGGGTCTGAAAAGTCACTAAATATACAGACAAAGTCGCTAAGTTGGAAACACTGATCTGTAGCGACAACAGACCGCAAAGAATGATGGGCACGCCTGGGCTGATGGGAATTGTAGTTCTCGCTACCTCCCGTTCGCTCCATTCGCCTGAGCAAACTTTTCTTAGAGGACCTATTGTTTTATCGAGTAATGCGACCATGGTATTATCGAAAAAATGTGTTATTGCGGTAAGATGGTATTTACAAAACCGTTACATCCCTAATATATACACACATACACTCCGATATCTATAAAACTTTAATGCATTATATATTGCTGTGTACATTAAAGATGTTCAGAGTACATACAAGGCGGTCCTGTGTGGCGCTGTCCAACCGCCATCAGCGGGAACCCTCACCGGAATATTAGTTCCCACCCGGACCTGTTTTGCCCGAACACCTGCGGGTATTTCCGCCACAGGTGTTGGGCATTATCTCGCGTATTTAAGGAACCCGCGGAGATCGCTTCAGTGCGAAATCTTGAGTTCAACTGGATCTGTGCAAGGAAAAAAATAATAAGACAAAAACAAAAGAACCCACCACTAGCCCTGTATTTTCTTATTACTGTCTAATGACTCACCCTTAAGACACCCTAATAAGACTTATTATTCGTTAATCTTCAAGAAAAGTTTGTGTCCTCCGATGAAAGATGATTCACCAAGATGCTCACGTTTCAAAAGTTCAGCGAAAAAACATCAACATTGTGATTCTAAAGAGACACGATCGCTCTATAATATAACTGCTTACATTTAGACTTGTATTCACATTCAAGGGACGTTTGCATGCACATCATATTTCATATACCGAGCTCTCCGGCACGAACTCATTATCAGACGAACCAATCAGACCAATCATAAGCATGTTGGGAATACAAATGTATTATAAACACACTATTTGAATTTCAAGTATATTTTTAATACATTTAATACTACGTCTTTTTCACCTGGGTGTGTTTTGTTCTTAACTGAACAGATGCTGTTTTCAAAAGTTCACGCTTTCCTCATAATGAATAAGCAAATTTGGCGTGCTGTCTGGGGAGCGAGCCGGGAGAGCTCACCGTTCACCGTCTGCCCCCGGAAAGTCGTGAACTAAATGGAAAACGGAGGAGAAGGGGTGGAGGAGGGATGCACGAAA
>JAUMHP010000063.1:1695695-1717919 GCA_032361065.1 Enteromius trimaculatus
TAAATCATCCATCTGAAGAAACTGAGAGGATGCTGCCCCCTGACTGTCAAACTGTGAAGACAACACAGACACAACACATCTCCAGCGTCACGCAGACGACAGTCGACTATCCTGAAAACACTGAGCACAGAGTACAGCCCTCCACTGGGCAATCTTAAACAACATTTAATTTCACAAGATTTGCATATTATGAGTAAGAATCATAGTGGTACCATATAAAATGCTGTATAAATCAAAAATATATGTAACACAAAACTAATTAACCAACTACATACATAAATACTTAAAGATTTAGCATTTATCTAAAATGGCACATAAATTATTTTAGAGATAATATTTTATTTTCTTGATTAATGTTTTAAAACTAAATACATAATTTGGAAGTCTCTGTAAAATACTGTATAAAAATAATACAGATCTAAAAGTCAAATAAATCAGTTCTTGTGTTTAGCTCAAAGTCAGATATCCTGTCTCTTGCTGTAAAACTAGGAAATGAGACGCACACTCTCAAGACAGAAATGAGTAAATGAATCTGATTTATGATGATATTTTAAGGGTATGCAAACACAAATGAACATGGATTCATCTCATCTCTCACTGCAGGCTGAAATACATCTCATGGGAGTTTTGGGAATTTATTGGTAGGGATATGTCTTTAAATGTGTATGTGTACTTTACAAACTACATTTGAACATTCATTTGCAGAAAACAATTTGCAGGTAACATGATGAAAAAAACATTGTAAATAAAAAATTGCATCGTTGACATCTATAAATTCTATAATAGACACGTAAGATTCTTTTGTGGTCTTTTTCTGACACAGAGTAGATAAAGTGTGCATTCTCAATGCAACGGGTTATAAAACACTAATTTGTGACAGTCAAAAAAGCACACAGTTGTTGTTTTATAGAAACATATTAAATAAGACATTGAATCCATTATCACTGAGATATGCACAACTGTTTTGCAGCCATTAGTTTGCCAAAGATAATGCCATAATCTTCTTTTCCCTTTTAAATTTATATTAACTTTATAATACTTCTCAAGTCTGAGAGACCTGTTCTGTGCTTCCTTATTCTCTCATTCTTCAGTGATGCTTCAGGAAAACAAAGCAAAAACACAAAAACATTTTGTAATAGTCCATTACTCATTCTTCATTCCCTTCTTCTTGCATTTGTTACACAAGAAAGTGGCAGAGTCTGGTTGGATTAGGTCATCTTTCCATCACTTATGGATAATTCTTGGGTATTTAAAGAGCTCATCTTACTCCGACCAGCCTGCTGGACATTTCCTGAACATCCGCACGTGGCTGTCCATCAGTTCTGACATCCATTACAATGTGCATGAATTAAATATTGAAAATTTCCACTTTACCATTGTTTAATATATGATGACTAAATGCTTTTCCATAATCTCTCTCAGTCTTTGTTATCTTACATGAGTAGGTCTTATATTTGACTTTTATGAGAACTGTGGATGATAATGATGGTCCTGTAAGGACCAGGAATAATAGTATCACACATAATACTCCTTGTTTTTGTTTTTCTTGCTCTTGCTGACACTACTGGTGCCGTCCACGGGTTTCTCCTTTACAACTGTTCCATTTGACTGGGCTGAATTGCAAATGTAGTTGCGGCTCTCATCTACTTGGTACGATCCTTCGTCACGGTTGCGGTATTTGTACATGGCGTAAAGAAGAATGAGGATGCAAAGTGCGGCCGCAACCACGATGCCGACCACCATGCCTGTGGTACTGCTGGACTCACGGAAAACCTCCGACTGACCAGGATAGCTCTTCACCCCGGGGACAGTGGGGTTAGCTGAACAAACAAAAACACACCAACATCATGAACAAATAATAGTAACTGCTCATTCAAGTCAGTACCTCAAAAACACTATAGGATTTTTTGTACTGTTGGCGTTCATGCAATTACCTGACCCCAGGAAACATCAAAATGGAATAATAAAACAGGCACTATATGTAAATATATGTGTATGCTGCCTCATTCTGAAAATTGTTAATATGCAGATTTTACAGTTTGTGTACTTCCCTGTCACATACATGATAAATATATTGTACCTACAGAAAAATGAGCGTAACACAAAGTACCTGAAGAGTACAGGGTAACAAATAAGAAACACAGCTGTACGAAACATTCACGGTAATTAGTTTGTACATACTGTATAGACAAGAATGGTCACTTACAGGTACCCATGCATGGTAACTAGACTGCACTTACTAGTGTTTATACATGGTAAACATGTAGTGGGGCAGACCGGGTACGTTTGTAACATGGGGAGAGAATAAGCTGCGAGTCCTGTGATAAATTCATAATTTACCCCCTACTCTCTTAACTTATGAATTATATGAAAGGCTGAAATTTTATAAAGAAAAAAAGGATTCTGGGGGTAAGAATCAGATTTTTTAAAATCTACATAAATTGTAGATTCTCAGGAAAAATGTAATGCATTTTTTAACTGCTAATTTCAAACCATTATGCAAATTCAGCTAACTAAGCACTGGATGACAGGGTTGGGGTAAGTTGTAACACAATTTAGTATTCCCTTGCACAGAACTGAAAACTTTCATGTTGTCTATATGGAGCTTTTTTGGCATCTCAAAGCCAAAGGAGGTCTGGGTAAAATGTGCCCTATGCAATTTCTGGATCCAACAAACCTGCACTCTAGGGTTTAAAACATTGGTTTGACACCATTATCAATCTAATCGAGAAAATGTATACATAGATACAATCTCACGCACAAATTCACAGTTTTTTGTTAGATCTACATATCATATGTTCACTGGAGGTGTGTGTTCAGTAAGCATACATACTGAATTCTGTAGGGATCAAATGTGGGTACTAAGTTTGAGCACTCTAGCTCAAAAAATTCTACAGGTTACAGACGCTGAAACAAAAAGTGTTCCAACCTTACCCCGTCTCTCCTATAACTAAATGAATAGTTCCCCCAAATATGAATATTCTATCATCATTTACTCATCCTCGAGTAGTTCCAACTACTGTTCCTTGAAGGATAAGTACGTACAAATAATAATGTCCTTACACCATCTATAAATGGTAACTGATAAGACACATTACCATAATGCTATGTACAATGTAAATGTGTAGCACCTACAAAAAAATGAGGTATTATGTGGAAACAAACAAGACACATACTGTACTTTGTGTACATATGGTAATTTTTACAAAAAAGTGTGTGTTAATGCCAAATTGCTCTCCACAACAGCGCTTACCAAGTTTGAAGAGCTGGTAACTTCTGTGCAATGTTTATGTAAAACGTATAGTCCTATTTCCTTATACTTACTATGTACCATCTACCATCAATTACTCAATAAGTACCTTATACCCCAAACTTGAGTACGGCATACCATTCTGTACATTAACTAACAGGTACACACACCAGTACTTACTGTCACGGTTCATGGGTTCACGATCTCACTCATGCCTGTTGTGTGTATGAATGAGTAGGTGTGGCTGAGTGTGGGTAACAAGCTAACTAATTCCAGCTGTGGCTCGTTATCCAACACCAGTGTTGTCATATTACTTTAAAAAAGTAATTAGTTACAGTTACAAATTACTTCTGCCGAAAAGTAATTGAGTTAGTAACTCAGTTACCACACTCTAAAAGTAATTAGTTACTCAGCAACATAAATGACATTATTTTTTATATTTTACAGAGTTATTATGTTCTATAACCTCCTTTACATCAAAAATGTTTACAATAACTGATTGAAGAATAAAAACTGTATTTTAGAGCATTTGGTATTTATTTGAATTTAGCTTGCAGCCTGCCATATGATATGCCTAGAAATAAAAAACACAAAAAATAAAAATTGAAAATAAAATTCAAGTGCAAAATTAAGACACACAAATGTAAACTTGGGTAAAAAGAAACAAAGGAAAATCTAGCCTTTAAGTACTGCAGTTACTCTGTAACGGTATAATAGGTCTACTGCACAATAAACAGAACACTATAATGCTCTAAATATTAAATATTAAATAGTAAACAAAAGAAAATCTGGACTTTAATTAGTGCAATTGTCTGTTTCTGTATAATATTGCACAAGAAACAAAACAAAATAAAGCGATGCTTGTTTCAACGGAGTGTCTCCGTCTCCTTTGCTGGAGCTCACGCAGGCTGCATTTGGGCTTGGTTAGCAGCGACAAGTTTCGTGTTAACGTGTAGAGGCAAGGTGCTTCATAAGGTTAGAGTTGCTTGAGGTAGACGTGGATAATATCTTTAATCCTCGGCATAGAGTGCATGATACATTTATTAAATACAATATTTAATTTCGACGAGGGGGAAGTAGTGCCGATACTTCCAGTTTGAGAACGCTAACTTTGGTTTTCCCTGGCTCGTCGCCGTTGTCGCTGTCCAGTGTGATCAGAGGGAGTAGAAGTCAGTTAGCGTGCAGTGAGACACCACGGGTATTGCCTCCGCCCACCCAGCCAATCATCATCGCTTTTGCAACGGCGCCATCATTATCTCTCATCAGGCAGCTGATAAAGCCAAAGCTTGACATCTCACGCGACATTCAAACTAATTTTAGTAACGCGCTAATTAACATTCTCAGTAACGATAACGGCGTTACAAATATGGGGAAAATAATTAATTATATTACTCTGTTACTGAAAAAGTAACGCCGTTAGTAACTCCGTTATACTTAAACGCCGTTACTCCCAACACCGTCCAAGACTACTTAATGTGTGCTAACCTGTCCTGTCTTTGTCAGTTCCTCTGGTTTGCTGGTTCGCTGTGTGGAGCTCCGCTCGTTTCTGCTCTGGATTCCTGTCTTCTCCTGCCAAATCTATATCCGTTTGCTCCGGTGAGGTTTCGCCAAGGATTCTGCCTTCGTCCAGGATTGCCTGCTGTGGTCCCTGCACCCCCAACCAGTGTGTCCTGACAGCCTTCACTCTGTTTTGCCTTTCCTCCGTTTTTCACTCATCACAGTAGGAACTGACCAAGATGGATGCAGCAGATGCAGCTAACCTACAGGACTTTCTGGTTAACCACTCCGCCCGCATGGATTATCAGGACGGACAAATTACGGGTATGGGACTTGCAATACAGGAGGTGTCACCATACCTGGACGAGAAACCCGCGAGACTCTTCTCCGGGTGCAGGAGCGCACCAAGGCTAAAAAGCCGATTCGATTGCCACCGGTCTAAGCCTCGCGTTTACGTTGTTGGTCAACAAGTGTGGCTTTCTACCTCTAACATTCCTATCTGATCCATGTGTAATAAACTTGCTTCCGAAATTATTGGCCCTTTCGCTGTCACCAAGATTCTTAGTCCGGTGGCCTCAAACTCCCTCCTGCTTTACAGGAGAATTCATCAACTAACCAGCGTGTCCTGACAGCCTTCATGCTGTTTTGCCTTCACAGACTCTTGATTGGATTGACATTGTCAATAAGCATTTTAACTTCAACTGTTTCCTCGGTTTTTCACTCATCACACTTACAATGAAGTATATGCAGATAGGAAGTGTGCCATTTTACATAAACATTGCACAGGAATAAACAATTCTTCACACTTTGTAAGCACTGTTGCAGAGAGCAATTTAGCATTAGCAGTCCTACACAAGCAATTGAAAACAGTCCTGTTTATATTAGGTAATGCTAGGAATTACAAGCATAGTGTTTTTATCAAGTACAGTATGTGTCTTGCACAATAGCACATTTTTCCATTGGTGCCTTATTAGTAACCATATATAGATACTTAACATTCTTTACATATTGCCTATGTATGCAAATAATTAAGTACAGTAAAGTATCGAATTAGTTGTCATGTATGGGAACTACTTGTAAGTATACTGTAGCTCCTTTGTATTTGGTGGCCTATTGTTTGCTGATGCACTTATCCTTGTCTAATGTTAGTATATTAGCATTACAGCAAAAGACTGCCCAGATGATGAATCATGATCTACTAATCTCTCTTGGACTGTTTCAGTCACATATTGCAATATGACAGGGCACTGAGCCTTAGAAGTTATCTTGCATATCTTGTGTAAAATATATGTGAATGGAGTATATTTAGCCTGTTTTACATAAGTAGGCAATCAGGATGCATGAATGATACTGTGGACAGCATCAATTATCATACTAATCAGCAGTCTTGGAAAAGGTAGAGAAAATAAAACCCGAGCCATTTTCAATCCCTTAAATGATCCAATATTTCAATATTTGTTTAACAGTAAAATCAAATTCAAGAAGGTCTGGCAGTCCACTGTGGTCTCTTCAAGCACATTTGCAGCCCTGTGTCGAGTGCCTACTTCCCAACAATATTAATAACGTCTGCACAGCGAGCAGTCTTTTGCTCTGATCTCTGAGAGCTAACATTTGGCTGTCCAGCTATTCAAGACTTGTCCATAGAAGGCTGGCATCAACACAAACCGCTCTTCTCATTCCCCATAAACATCTATGTGCCTGCATTCCTTCTAACTAATAAAATTGTCACTCATCAATCCCAAACATAGTGCATAGTGTTTTTTTCACAGGAAGAAAGCAATGTTCTATTCAATAAAAGGACTTGTCGATGACAGTGTTTAAAGAGGTTTGAAAATGTTCGCCTGAAGAAGGCCATACAAAATAGTGTAGAGACTTCATATTCATGACTCACATGCTCTGATTCACATTCAGATTTTTTCCCCTTATTCATATTTTCCACTATTTTGCACATTTATAACAATAATATTACAGGAAATGTGCAGACTGGTCTCTGGTCACTTCTGGTGGACCCTTGCAATGGGTTCAACTGGGAAATCCTAAACTCTTGCTCTTTTGCAATCTGCAATAAAGCTAATTTATTATTTACATTTTTTTCCATATAAATTGGTTTGATGCACCATTCAATATGCCTGCAGGTATGTTTGGCCGGAATTGTGTCGGGTAAAGATCAAATGAGTGTGATTTGCTGAAATGCAAAATTTGTGTTGCATTGTAATATAGAGCTGACTCATTCCCTTTCGCAAATTTGAGGATTTGAGGGCCTGTCCATAAAAATTTCCCTCATGCACTTGATGAAAATACCTTTAAAGAAAAGTGGCAGGGGGATTTCACTGTGGGGAAATGCTCAGGGAATTTCACAAAAATGTAATTGGAATTACATTTTTTGGAATTACCCTTGTTTTTCTCATTGTCCTCATTGTGCTCACCTGTTCCTCATGTGCTATCCTCCATATTTACTGTTCCCTCTACAACCATGTTCTTTGCCTGATTGTTTTCTGTATTTCACATGGTTTGTCTTGTTCAGTTTTTTCTAGTGATTAGCTTAAAGTCTTGTTGCACTTAGTTTTTTCCTGTATAATGCCCAGTCCTCTGTGACTCTCTGTCCTGCTCTGTCTAACTCTGCCCAGTTTCTCTGAGGTTTTTCTGGTTAGCACCTTCACTCATCTGCTCCACCCTGCTCGCTGCCTCCTGCTTTTGACTTCCAGTCTGTTCCAAGCCCCTTGGTATCTTGCACTATCTAGCCCATTGTGAGGCAAGGTTGACTGCTTCTTACTAAAATGCTCTTTGATACGCCTCATAACTTGTGGAAGTCTATGATAAATGCGGCACTTTGTGGTCAAAGCAGCAAACCTATTTGCCACAGAAATGTTAATGGTAAACACCAAAACAAAAGACTTGTACTCTTGAGTATGTTTTAGCACAGGCGCTGTAGCCACTTTATTTTTAAAGGGGTCAAATTATGCTATTTTAAAGATTTGTGTATTTGATGTAACAGAATATTATTTTTTAAACAATGAACATTATTGTAGTTACTCTATGCCCCGCCTCTCTCAAACAGGTGATTTTCTACAAAGCCCCTCCTTCCGACAAGCAGTCTGCTCTGATTGGCCAGCTGAACCAATGCATTGTGATCGGCCGAACATCACAAGTGCATGTCAGAAATGTAACGATCCTGACCATAATTGCAAGCTTCAGCTTTCAAAGTAAATATAAAGACAGTTAATAATGTCTTAGTTTTACCATCAGATCGAACTGAAAAGGAAACAGAGTCACGTGTCAGACAGAGTGATGGGGTTCGTATGTATCTGTAGAACATAAGCCGCAATTAAGAAAGCATACTCCACTGTGATGTGACCCTGTCTCTCTCTCACACACACAGCCAATAGCAAACACTTATCACTGATTCAGAATAAGCACCAGATTGCCATAGCAAAGATGTTAGATCTTAGTAGCTCACACACAGCCTTGGCATCTGATTTTGTGTGTTCACCAACGAGCGCATTGCTAAAACTGCCTGGTCCTGCAGATTTCCATTATAAAACATTAGGAAGACTGGACCCTTTCTATCGGAACACGCTACGTAACTCCTTATTCGAGCTCTTGTTTTGTCCAGACTGGACTATAGCAATGTTCTCTTGGCAGGGCTTTCAATCAGTTCCGCCCACTCGGATGAATTTTATACACTTTAGTTAGCATATATAATACAGTTAGTTAGCCTATATATAATATATTTGAGGCAATATGATGAAGAAATACTGTGCTTTGCATAGGCTTGGCTACATTTACTGTAAAATGATGAAATTAAAATGAAAGTCTATAAATATTCTTCTGTTTCAGAATAAAAAGCTGCATTTAATGTTTCTTTAAACTGGTTTCGTATGTGGACAGGTTGTAGCTGTTATATGCCAATGTATGACTTAAGTGACACTGATACATAATCATATCTGTGCTTTGTATTCATATTAGTTGAGCAGACGTGCAATAGTGGCCTGGTGTGAGAGATTCTTTCTACATAGTTTCACAGTATTTTTAAACTGAAGTTGATGCAATCTGCAACAGTATTAAGGGATTGGGGCTAATATGAAGGATTTATGCTTACAATGGAAATGTTTGTGACAGTGATGTGGTAGTTTTACTGTGTGTATATTTTCCTGTTTTCTCTGGTCTGTTTTTGAATAGGATCAAAGAATAGAAGTGGGAAATGACCTGAATATTAAGCCCAGCTTAATAGCCCAGAGGATTGATTCATGTTCACTATTTGTTTTTCCATTTGTTTAATTCTTTAACTGTTTGCTCATCTCCCAGGTCTAGGCTCTAAGTCTAAGCTATAACACGAACACTCTGCTTTTTCTGTCATATCTATTTATTTTCCATTTTTATTACTATGAAAATAATAATACTAACAATGACCTCTTTAACATTAACTCTTTCTGTTTTAGCTGCTTTATCTTTTCATTTATTACCTTGTTATGTTCAGTGCATAAGAATAAACAGGAGTGGTACAACACATGCATAGCTGCTCTTTCATTGTTTTGATTTAGATAAAGCGTTTGCTAAATGAATAAATGTAAATGTGTTTAGAAAATATACATATTTTACAGCAACACATTGGCTCATAAGTTTACAGTATGGGTTTGGAAATTCAGTTATCTGCAATGTGAATACACTTTTTTTTAGAAGATAGATGGATCAATTTTTATGCTGCCATGGAGTCCTGGAATAGATAAGCAGCTAGTGAGTCTAGCGCTGTGGGGAGAATGTGTATCAATGAAAAACAGTGCCCTTATATGTGAGAGAGGCACAAAGCAATGACTTTTGCTGATTCAATCTCATTCCTAGAGGTCTTAGGCCTGTAGGAAGAAAATAGAGCAAAACTGGTCAGCAACTGACAAAAAACAACACCAATTTATGCCAGCTCTCCACAAGTGGTAACCTTGCTTAGGTGCTCTCATGGAGGAAATAACCATTTTCACTGTTAATTAAGCATTTTCCCAATAAACTCCTACTCCTGCTGCTAGCAAGTAATAAGTTAGGTAGTTGGTAGTAAGGTACTGTACGTTTAAGTATTGGGTAGGGTTAAAGGATCTGGAATATGGTCATGCAGAATAAGGCATTAAAACTGTTAGCACACTTCATAAGTACAAATAAACAGCCAGTACGCAGTAACACTTAATTTTAAGGTTACATATGTTACATGTATTTACTATTATAATAATTATTGGGCATAATTACATGCAAGTAACTCTAAGCCAAATGCTAACCATATAGTGCAGTTAATAAATATTACTTAAATGTGTAATTACACTGTAACGAGCACACATGTTTCATGTGTGTTTTACTAGATAGCTTGCAACACTGAGAATAAAATTTCTAGCGCAAGGTAAAATGATGTTTTATTATCATGAAAGAGTGGTGGCAGCATTGCACTGATTATACACCATCTCACTGCTTCAAAACTCTTGAACTGCCATTTATAAGCATTTAGAAACAGAGGCTATTATCCATTATCTTCATACAAGAAATGAAAAGCTTTTCTGATATTTTTTTTCCTCTTTTGTTTTTCATCTGTCGATATTCACTTTTGTTGTTTTTTCTACACACAAGAATCAGTGAGCAATTCATCTACAATGAAGATTTGACGATTCAACCTGCGTTAATATTCCTGATGTGGGGCCAATTGGGTGGGAAAACTACAAGCCAAACAGCAGTAGAAATTTGTATATTTTTACATCGCACACACCAAGTACAGACACGTTGTAGAAGAGCAACCCAGCTGTTGTGAAAGTGAGGAGAAGCACAGTCAGAAAGAAAAGTTGTAGTAAAGAGATGACTAACCTAACCCACCTGAGCTCGGCTCGCACGGGTCTATGTCCTCATCGTCGCTCGGGCACTCGGCAGACGCCACCAAAAAGTCATCAGTAGTCTGGAAAACAGATGAAAAAGATACATGGGTATATAAAGCATTAATTGAGACTTTAAAAGTGTTACCTAAAACAAAACAATTATGATAACAGATTTCAGACATACTGACAATCAACATCAAGCCTATAACTGAAATCAGTTTCCCTTTCTTGAAATAGACATTTTTCATGTTGTACAAAGAAACATTATTCATCTACTGTCAAGCTACTTTGAAAATGAAAAGTTTATGAAAAGCAAAATGGTAAGACAGCACATATGTAAGCATTAGAAAGGGTGATATATATCATTTCAGTCACAGCAAAAGTTAAATCCACTGTTCTTACTCTCCACAAGCCTCTCCCTGTTGTCAGTTGTTTTTCTTCTTCTTCTTGTTATTTAGTTTGTTCTGTGTATTGTACAGCCTCAATAATTAAATGCAATAAGGTGTACATTGCTTCTAGGTTATTGGCTCTTTGGCTGTGAGCAGGTTCAACTGGCTTTTATTACTTACTCTAATAGCTTAAATAAATACTGTTGCAATTTTGTGCCAGAGTAGTTTTTTCTGCTTTTACCCACGTTACAGTCGACGCACCAGGGCCACAATATCAGTGATTATGTATTTTTTAGGTTATTGTACTTGATCTAACGTTAACACTTAAACATCATTACTATTGGCGGGCTAGCAAATATTGCCACAGTTTTGGAGAAACTTTTGAAGAAGCACTTTCAGTATTTTTGGGCCATAAAAATCTGAACAAGTTCCAGCAAGGTTTCTGACCTGCTGTGGTTGGCTTGCTGTGCTGGGTTTGATCTTGTGGTTAGAGGTGCTTGTGGTAGTGGTCTCCATGACTGAGGTAGAGGTTTCAGAGCGAGAAACCGTAGCTCTGGACTGTGGTGATATGGAGGAGGACGACTGCACCTCCCCAACCAACCTCACGCTGCCTTCGATGCGGATGTTAGGGTCTCCTTCCACGGCCATGTTAAAAACCTTCAAGCCATTGTAATAGAAACCAGACATTTGGCCCTGGAAGGTACGGCTGTGGTCTTTTTCCCAGCCCCCGATCTGGATGGTCATCTGGCTGTTGAAGATTGTGAGCTGACGGCCTGCGGGAGAACAAAGTTACTGCAAAACAAATAAAACTTAGTGCAGACTGAAAAGAAACACACGTGAGGGAGAATGATGGAAATAATCACGTCTGAGGAAAAGACGGATTATTCAGGTACTGGGGAATGCAGATGCCCGACAATTTATCATCGCTGTAATGAAGGGATGCTTATGAAACACAAATGATGTAAAATAAAAAAATAACAAAACAGTGGTAATAGGTTTAAGTGTGACAATTTGCTAAAAGGCCTCTTTAACACAATCAATTATCAACTAATTTATTTTCTAATGAAGTTTAAACTGATTCAAGTAAAAGAGGGAAAAGAGATTTGTCCTGTTGTAATGGAGTTGAAAACATATCCATGGCAGAAGTTTACAGCTGAAGGTAGCTTAATAACTTTTTACACTTACAAAAATGCATGTGATATCAATGTTGTGTACGTGGCAAGTATAATCATCAGAGTCTGAACTATAAAAGAACAATAACAACCAGTCTGCCTTTTAGCAAGGTGAGTTGGATTGGATGTAAAGGTAAACAGGGTGGCCATGAAACAAAGAATGTAAAATAATCAAATTCAAATCAAGAAAAGCAGTTGTGCATTTCATTTAAAAGATGAAATGATTATACATGCACTTCAAGTTATTTATTTATTTATTTATTTATTTTTTCAGTTGCTGTTTTGTTATTTTCTTTGCTTCTCGTAAATTTTTCTTAAAGGGACTCAAATGGCCAATTAATTATTTTTTAATCGATATTTAAATATGATCTATTATATTACATAGGTAATTATTAATATGATTATTATAATTGTTAAATATTATCTAGTTATTATGGCTGTCTTTGTATTAATATGACAATAAGGTACACAAAGGTATACATTTACACATACTACAATCTGTCAATTCATTATATTAACACACTTATCAGTTTTATTCTGATGTTTTGATTTTATGATTTAAAAGTTTAAATTACATTAAAAAAACTTGTTTAACTTTAACGTAAGCTTATTCAAACATACATCTACAGTCCCTTTAACCAAAATTTATGACATAAATTAGTACAGTACATTACTAAATAAGTTATTACAGTTTACATTTATCTATTTAAAATTCATTCTTTTATTTAACTAAATGTTTAAATTATTGCTTTATTTCACATTTAAAAATACTACTTAAAATTTATTAGGTTTTATCAGTGTTTTTACCTTTGTCGAGTAGCCAATCGTCAACTACTCGACCGAGTCGATATGGAATTCGCTGTCTAGCGATCGCCAGCCGTTCACTATCAATGTTTCCTTTAAAGTTTAAAGAGACATTTCATTGGTTACAATCCAAAATCAGAGAGGAACTTATTATTCGAGCTGTTAAAATGAAAAGATTTTAAATCTTATATTAGATATATTACACTCAATTTCAGTTTATACACTCAATTTTCAGTTTACTGAATTTTATGTTTGTTTATAAACCCAATGCAGAATTTATACAAACATAAGAGATCTTATATAATTGCAGTTTACACCGACCATCTTGTTTGCAAAAGTTTAAAGTACCTTGATTCCTCATATTTAGGTTAGTGTAGGCTACTGCCTTCTTGATCATCAATTATTGTTTACATAAGTGTGAAAAGCTGGATATCAACATGATGCAGTAACCACTGGAAGAATTCAAATATGCAGACGATGTTGAAGAAATTTAAAGGACAAGCAGTGACTGGACATTTCCCCATAAGAACAGTGTCAATACTCCATAAATCAGGGACTGCCACGAAACATTAAACAGTCACTGATCACCGAGGAAGAAAGATACACAGTACATCAAAAACCAAGGGGGTGTAAACTGAGCAGGATAAAGTGTGGATTCTTTTTACATTATTTATTTATTTATTTAATAGTTTATGTAGACATGGCATGTAAAATAACTAAGTCAGGGCAATCCTAAATAGATATTTATGACCTTTTTATTGTTAAAATGGTAAACAATTATTGCACCCATTCTGTGCACATTATACCTATGATATAACCTCAAGATACTGTCATGATTCACAAACCAAAATATCCATTTGCGGTGAAGTATTTAACAAACTCCAAAAAACAAAAATCCACAGAGCTTGGTCAAAACCAGAGAAGCAGAACAAAGGTTATGCAGACAACACTACAGCAAATGAAATACAAACAGAGCAGGGTCTTTAAAGTATAGGGCTAATGATATAATTACAAAAAGGAGTAAGCGATAAGACCGCTGCTGATAATAGACAATCAGTGGTGCACACAGGTATGGGAGACGTAGTGCGGAACACACAAACAAAAAAACTGCAAAAAGGAGCCCTCTGGTGGCTATCAAGGGCATGACAGCCACCTACTGTGACACTACCCCCCTCCTAAGGAGTGGCTTCCAGACAGTCTTCAAAGAATTTAGGAGGTTAGGTGGAACGGAGATATATTAGGCGGATGGACGGTGGGCCAGGTCCGTATAACAGGAGAGGGATCCGTAACAATGGCAGCCGGGGGGGAGCCAGCAGTGTTGGAGGCCAGGGGCAGAGCAAATGGTGGTGAAGTCTCTGAGCACTCCCGGACTGAAGCAGTTTCCGGAAATGGAAACTCAGAGAGCTCCCAGGTTAGAGCAAGCTCTAAGGGTTCTCAAACTGGACCTAGCTCTGGAGTGGATTCTGAGAATTCCCGGGCTGGAGCAGGCTCTGGGGATTCCTAGACTGGGATCTGAAGATTGTGAAGAAGTGGACTCCGTAGGCTCATGGACCGGAACAGGCTCTGGAGTGGACTGGAGCGTGATCTTGAGTGGACTCTG
The DNA here is from genome assembly GCA_032361065.1 of Enteromius trimaculatus. Classification (NCBI taxonomy): domain Eukaryota; kingdom Metazoa; phylum Chordata; class Actinopteri; order Cypriniformes; family Cyprinidae; genus Enteromius; species Enteromius trimaculatus. The sequence goes on from JAUMHP010000063.1 coordinate 1,710,251, forward strand.
TGGGCTCTTGAACCGGAGTGGATTCAGGGGTGAATTCTGAGGACTTCTGGACTGGAGCGGATTCTGGAGCGGTCCATGCACACAGAGCAGCCCTTAGAAAATAGGCAAAGACTACCTTCTTAATTATGGCAGCCGCTCTGCAGTTGGGTGAACCACCAGAACCACTTCTTCTTGACCTTTATTTGCGAGTAGGAGACAGAAAGGCTTCTTCCTCTCCTGAGGGTATTGCATCGACCAGGAGTGTCTCTGAGAAGACTACGTTGGATTGCGACAGACAAGATTTTACTAGACTGCGGTAACCAACATAGTCCACAAACCCGCAATAATGCAGGCCTCTAAGTCCCTCCATCCCCCTCTGGGGCAAAGGATCTTCCAGGCCCATGTTAAGAGTCTCCTTGAGAACCTTATCATCAAATCCCAGCCCCACAGCCAGAGTCCAAAAGAACTGGGCAAAGTTCAATCTCCTCTCCCTGCTGATGCAGAGACATCAACTGCCGGAGTCGGCCTGTTCGCTCCTTCACAGCTTCACAGAAGTGGAAGCCATTTTTAATGACGGACCGATCACAAAGACATCAGATGATCACAGTTCCCAGATCTTTATGCATGTAGGCGTTGGAAGCAAGTGCAATATCTTGCGGATTTATTTTGGCACAGATGGACTGCAGAATACTTTAGAATGCCTCTATTACAAGAAGATTAAAAATGATCTAAGACCCACAGAAACCTGCAGATTGGACATGTGGTCCTAATAGTGGATCACTGTTCACCAAGAAATTAATTGATGATGGGTAGAATCGGAAGGACTATGCCAGACTCAAATGGGATAGTGAGACGTGTTGTGGTGCAGACAAAAACAATAAATTAGAAAGACCTATTACTAAGCTTTGTTTGTTGGAAGAGACTTTTACATTTATATTTGCAACAAAAGAAAATGAAAGAATCATTTTTTGTTTATAGCTCCATTAAAGTAACTGGTAATTGATTTAGTCTCCCTCCTATACAATTAGGGGCCGGGATGTTAGAGCCATAATAAACATTATGTAAATACAAGCAAATTGAAGCATTGTAAAATTATTTACTGCATTTGTATTTTTTCTAAAATCTGTAAGAATGTTTATACTGTTATTACAGGCTTTATTACGTCCTTGCTAACTGATCATGTGATTAAGACACATCTGTATCAGTGGTGTAGTGAGTGAGTTTTTGACCGTCGTTCCATATTGTATTGTTTTATATAAGTTAAAAGATTGTTTCTGCAGTAAGGTACAAATAAACAGAAAACACAAATGTAACAACTTTGAATTTATTGCATCAAACTGGTTGCTTTAAAGAATGGTTGCAATTCAAACTTGTTACCCAAGGAGTGCCATTACAATGCTAAAAATGCAAAAAGCATGATACTGTAAAATATAAGATACCATTAAGAATAGCAGGTTCACTCAACATAGTGTCAACAGATAATGCTATGGGAACTTCTTCCAGCTGTGTCATTAATATCATCTATATACGCAATTACAGTACATAATATAGAATCACTCCGATACATTAATTAAGCGGACATCCATGATGCTGTGTTTGCAACAAGTGGTGACTGTCCATGCCGTGCTACTCATGTTGAATCCCTTGTGGCAGTAGTTCCCAAACTGCATATTTTGTTTATTTTCTAGCATATAAATTAAATAATGTGAAGTAAACCCAAGTATTTCATTTGATCCACTCCACGAAAATACATGCCATCATTGCACAATATTGTTAGATGAACAGATTTTGGTTTAAGCATGTGCTTTGTACCAAAGACCACTGAATGACATTTAACTTCATTTATTAGATTTTTATTTATTACATTTATTAGAGCCACTTTTGTGCATTACATTAAAGTCAGACTAAAGGTTTATTTATTTATTTATTTATTTATTTGTTTGAGACAAATAAGACCTACTGTAGAAGTATATATATATATATATATATATATATATATATATATATATATTGTCTGCACTGTGTCCACACTAGAGACAATCAGGGCAGGCCACCACAAACTCCCAGCACCTGAAGGGGGACACTCACAGTGACTCCGTTTTGAAAAAGGCCCAACAGAAGTTATACTTCCTTCACCAGCTGAAGAAGTTCAACCTGCCACAGGAGCCGCTGATACAGTTCTACACCGAAATCATTGAATCTTTCCTCTGCACTTCTATAACTGTCTGGTTTGGCTCAGCTGACCCAAATCTGACCTCAGAGGACTGCAGAGGGTAGTCAGGACTGCTGAGGGAATAATTGGAACATCCCTCCCCGCTCTCCAAGAACTATACTTATCCAGAGTGAGCAAAAGAGCTAAGCAAATCGCTCTGGCCCCCTCACACCCAGCACACTCACTCTCTAATCTATTGCCAGCTGGTCAACAAAGCACTTAGCACCAAAATGACCAGACACAGGAACAGTTAACACATGAACACTAAAACAAATTCCTCGTATGTGTAAACAAACCTGACAACAAAAAGGTAATTCTGACTCTTCTTCAGCCTCCTTGTTGAGGCTTTAAATCAAGTGCTTAAGTCAGTGACATGAACTGAATCATCTGTTTATTTTCACAGGCTGTTAAACTGCCAGTCACTTCACAGCAGGGGCTTCTCAATGGAGGGAAAATGTGCATAGGGTGCATAGGGCCCAGAGCCTTAGAGGGACCCAATGAATATTATTTTGAGGGAACCCCACATTAAAATCTGTGTAAGGTGCCCAGACCCTCTAGTGACACCAATGCTTAGTATGGTGTATGAAGCTACTGATGCAGATTAAAAGGAACATTTTGCTTACATGTGTAACCTTGGTTCCCTGAGTAGGATTCTGAGACATAGTTTGCTATACTCCTTAGTTTTCGCTGAGAAGTAATACAGAGTGTGCAGCCTTGATATGTTAGAAATGTTAGGAACATGTTAGAAAAACGTACTTAATTATCCTTTTAAAGAATTTTGTTTTGGCGGAGAAGCCCACTGGGGCGGCATAAGCGGCGGAGACCTCTTTCTGGGTGGAACAGGTCGTGAAGGAGCCCACCGGGGTGGAGCAGGCGGTGGAGACCTCCCTCTGGGCATAGCAGGCAGTGGAGAGGCCCACTGGGGTGGCGCAGGCGGAGGAGACATCCTCCTAAGCAGCGCTGATGGCGGGAATGCCTTCCAGGGCGGATCAGGTGGCGGATGGTGCCGCCACCTGCTCCACCCAGAAAGAGGTCTCCGCCGCTTGTGACCCTGACCCATGGTGGCCGGATCCGCCAGACCCAGTCTGTGATCCAGAACCAGAGTGGTTCTGGCGGAGGAGACGTCCTCCTAGGCGGCGCTAATGGCGGGAATGCCTTCCAGGGCGCATCAGGTGGCGGGAACGCCCACCTGGGCAAAACGGAAAGCAAGGCCATCCAGGGTGGAGCGGATGGCAGCAGAACCCCTCTGGTTCGGCCAAGAAGTGACAGAGTCCTCTTGGGACCACCAGACTGACTTTGCACCCTTGAGAACCAACCAGCCTTAGCCAACACCCTTTGAAACCAGACCGACAGGGGGTGCGCCCTCCAATGCCGGACTGGCCATATATTCGCCCTCTTAGAACAACCTGACTGAGAGTGCCCTTTCCAAGACCCGACAGTCAGAGACAATGCCCTTTGAGACCAGACAGGGAATGTATATGCCCCTCGTGACCATACTGATGTTGACATCACCCTTCAGGACCGACTGGACTTGACACGACCCCTCATGTCGTGCTACGGGGCTAGTACCCGTTTATGACAGGCCTTTGGTGACAGGTTGAGCCTCACTCAGCCCCGAGTGATGGCTCCGGCGCCCTCTGCGGGCGTCTCGGAAGCCACCGGAGTGGCAGACAGCTCCTCAAGCTGTAAAACCTTAAACGACTTGGCATGAAACAGCACTCCTGGCCGTATATTTGGAACTGACTCGGCATAAAACAGTCTCTTAGGCTGTGAAACTGGGACCGACAGTGTGCCACACTGTGAAATGGGGCTGGGACCCATTATTTGTGGATCTGAAACCGGGTTAACAGAAAGCAGCTCTCCAGGCTGCACTACCGGCACTGATTGAACAGAAGCAGCAGAATATGGCTCACCTAATTTCAATGTTTGTGGCTTAAATGGCTTGCCATATTTCTTGTGAGTCTGGAGAGGAGGTGAAATTGCGGGGGTTTTACACAGTGCTGGCGCCCGTGCTGGTAGATTAAGAACTGTGAGGGATTTCGGCAGCGCAGGCATCCCCGAGGTTGAATTGGCGTCCGCTTCTTTGGCCGCCATTTTGAAAGCCAGCTCAAGTATAGACGCAATCGTCCTCGCCTCGTCCAGTGATGTAATTGCTGGTGGGAAATTCAGGATCGTGGGAGCTTTACATGGCGGTCCGGTTCGTGAAAACAAAACCAAAACTGCCTCCTGCGGCTCGGCAGAATGGCACGATGTCGGAGGCGGACTGCGCCGGATGGCCAATGGGGAACCGTAGAACTGGCGTGCATCATTGCTGGATCCTTGTTGGCTTGTCAATCTGTCACGATTAAGACTAAAAGAAATGTGCGGATCCATACACAAACGTTTATTGGAGACACACACACAGAGTAAAGTCACAGACAGAGTTATCAACGGCAAGCGGCCATATCAGAGACAATGGCAAGAGAATAATCTTAAGTTCGTTGCGTGAGTCAGGCGATGAAGCGAACAGAGTCCAGGGGCGAGGCAAGACGGAGAGTCCGAGGGCAGGCTAGGGTCTAGATCCAGGAAGGCAGAGAAACACGGAGGGAACACAGGAAAACACGGGTGGCACGACAACGGGGAAAAACGCACGGTACATCCAAACATTGACGAGCGACAATCAAAGGACATCCGGGGTATTTATACATGTGACATAAGGCGGAGAAACAATGAAACACCTTGACAACAAACAAGAGGGGCGGAGACATGAACGAGTAACAAAGACAGCAAACAAGGTAGGCGGAGACATGAGTTCATTGATAATTAGTCCAACTGGTGAAAACAGACATAAAACAGTTTGCTGGAGCTGGAGTGCCATCAGCAGACTGGCATCTCCAGCTGAACATGACAGCTACCCTAGTCATTTTTGTACAGTTTTTTGAGAAAGTCAATTTAAATAGCCCATCTTGCTGGCAGAGGCTGTTTACACAAACTGAGAAATCCAGCTGCACGGAGTGAGAAACACCAACCAGCGACTCCCCAATCCAAGTTTTAATCTGCCTTTTTTACAGTCCAATTTGTCTATTTATTCTCAGTGGAAACAACACCTAACTTCTATTTGCAGTTAGTGCAGAGAAAATATACAGTTATTTTATTCATAAATAACAACTATCAGTATTTGTGTTGGGAAGACTTTATTTCGATAGTCCACTTTAGTCAATTTACTAACAGCAAGTAACTTCACAACTACATGTCAACTAGCAGTCATTAGAGTATTAGTAGACTGTCTGCTTAATATCTTCTAACACTTTATTTTGATGAGTCCACAACATATTGACTCTCAGAAACTTTCCAAATATATGTCAACTTATTCTACTAAACCTAAACCTACCCTAAGAGTTTAATCTGAGAGTTAATAGCTGATCATGAATTTTGTGAATTAATGAGAATTAGTTGACATGTAGTTACAAAGTTACTTATAGTTAGTGGAATATCTAAGGTGGGCTATCAAAATAATTGCTTTTGGAGGCTTTCTGTCTAACTAGGTGAACAGTTCCAGAAAACTGGAAAAAATTCCAACCCACTCTCCTTTTTCTCATCGAACACTGAACCACTGATTAACTGCCAAGGACAGGGCTATTTAGTGCACTGTGTACACACAGAGCAGGGCAGGATCAAAATAATTAAAGCCCTGACAGATCTTGGGCAGGACTTCCTCTATAGATGGAGATGGCAAGTATCGCAGAGGATTTTAATTATCTCTTAATGCCTGGAAGGCCAGACTCATAGATATTTTTTTCTTGCCAGCAATATTTCTTGCCAGCAATAATCAGCAGATGTATAGATCTTTTATTGTACCTTTGTAAGGCGAAACTTGGTATTATTGAAACTGAGAGGTAAATCTTGATTGAAAATGTCTTGCTTTAGAAACAAAGTTTCATCAAACCTGTTATGTGACACAAAAACCCTGCTGACATAATACCATTAAAACCGAACAAATAAAAAAACCTTCCTCTCATCCCTGCTGAAAAACACAGCTTATGCTGGTTAGGCATGTTTTGATGCTGGGATGTTGGTTTAAACTAGTCCTTTGCTGGTTTATGCTGGTCCTTTGCCAGCACATGACCAGCATAAACCAGAAAAAAGCCTAGTATAAACCAGCATCCAGCATCAAAACATACCTAACCAGCACCTGTCTGTTTTTTTTTTCAGCAGGGTTAGAGAGAGCGTTACATGACTAGTGAAAGTACTTCCCTCTTCTGTGTTCCACTCCAGCTCACAGACTGTCCCTGTGCAGCTAATTTTTGTGTTCTTGAGTGAGGAGAACAGAGCCTGTACAAGTGATTTGAATGCTTGAAAAGATGCTCCATTACAACACATTTATCTACATTTACAGGAATATATTTCCAAAGGCCTCCATGCTCAACTGTGTCTGAGACGGAGGGGAACATTTCCAATTAAGTATACCTGAGTCTAATCTTACCATTAAATGATGAACAACAAGTTAATTACAAGTGAAAACTATAAGTGCTTCACTCAGTTAACTAACGGGTGAGCTAAGCATAACTCTTTGTTTTTTCTGTTCACAGTACAAACATTTAATACAGACGCAAACATGCAGTATTCAAATTGTTGTCAACTAAACAATCATCCAGTAAGCTTCCAGGCAGCTCAGACAGAGTTCTTGGGGTGTGAAGTGATGTTCTCACCTGTGGGATAGCGCTCAATAACAGGCAGATCGTCCACCTGCAGTGTGGCGTTGCCGCCACTCCTTGTGAACTTCACTATATGGTACTTTCCATCATTTACAAACTTAGCTTTCTCCTCGATGTTAATGTCATCTGTGCCCACATTAAATATAGCCACAATGTAGCCATTCACCTGGAGGAAAAACAAAGAGAAACAGGTAAAAACTTGAGGTTGAATCCATGCCCGTACGTAGCTAATAATGAAGTTTGGATGTTTGAAATTTGCATTCAGTATACAAAATGAAATCATTAAAATCCTAAATTGTACAGGTACTTCATCAATTAATCATAAAATGGTTTGGACATCATCTAAGTCACAGCAATTGTCAAACACAAACTTGCTTGCTGTAAAAGAAAGTGACTGAATCAAGAAATACAAGTTACATTTATTTATATTTTAGACTATTCCTCCCTACAGTTTCTCTTAAAGTGTCCATACTATCAGTTTTTGAAAGTGATGCAGTGTGAACACAGCTCTACGCGAATGAAAACATCCTGCAAAGTTTTCAATATGAAAGTATGCAGTGCATTAAATTAATGTCTCTCAAAAGAAGAATCATTGAAACGAGACATTTTTAAAATGAGTCCCAAGCCGTATTGTGTTGATGTCATCATCAAACATTAGCATATCACCCACTCATTTGTTGGTCTTGCATCGGTCTGACTTATGCTATTGTAAGGAATCAGGGTGAATCAGACACTTAAGATTCGATCAGAACGTTGAAACACAAGGAGCCGAATTCCACAACGA
>JAUMHP010000063.1:1867420-1880186 GCA_032361065.1 Enteromius trimaculatus
GTTCTCCGAATGCTTAACAGGAGCCTCACCTAGCCTCTGAAGGAAGTGACTTGGAAGGACCAGTCCTGCCAAGGACGCATCCTTGACATTGAGAAACACCTACTGATAGTTCAAAGGGACTAAGAACTGGAGACAGAAAATAGGAATCTAAGGGGAAAAAAACTTTAATATTAAAGTCCAGACAAAAATGAAACAGCAGAAAGTAAAAGGAGAGAATACCAGACATGAAAACCATTTCAGATGGTCGTGCTCTAGGGGTAGTGATGGAGAGCCAGGCCCTTGAAGTGGAGGGAAGAGCAGGATAACATGGAGAACACCACCAGGGCAGAGGTGGAGATCACCAGTGGAGCATAAAAACTTAAAAGGACTGCACGATTAATAAAAAAAAAATATGATCTCGATTCATACAGAAATGCGATCTAATTTCTAAATGACAGCGATTCACTTCTGTGTATTTCTCTGGCTTTATCATGCTGCATTCTCGTGTTATTGGTCATACTCTCACAATAACGAAACACCAATCAATCATAAATCTCAGTCACTTTCCTTCTCCACCTCGTTGGTCGTGTTCCACTATCACTGAGGGTGCAGAATGCTCTGCGTTATGAAACCCATTCATTGCAATGGCTTGCGCCATGCTAGGACCACTGGTGTGCAAGCTGTACTTAAAGGCTCGTATTCTGCTGTTTATACCCAAGCAGTTTTCACTGATGATGAGTGGACGGTGCTTAATGAAAAACAAATACAAATAAAACGGTACACAGTTGGCACTGCGCAACTTTATATGCTACTGACACTCGCTTGTCACACAGAAGAAGAATGGAGCCAGAAGACGTGCTGGTCGAAACCATTCACACGCTTTTATTTTAACTGGCAAAGAACCTATGGATATTTCAAGCAGCATGCTCCAGCGATGAAGAAATGATTGTCACACAGCTGTTTATTTTCAGAAACCAATGAGACCAGCAGCTCTACATTCATCTCGCCTTCGTCTACTAACGGCAAGACTGTTTTGTGCTTGAGCATCATCGTTCTCTGTAGATCTCACCTACAGAAAAATGTAAACTTGTAAATGTAATGTAAATGTTCTTGGCTTGCTATCTTTCCCTTCGTTCTGTTCAAGGCTTTGGAAAACTTGTGTTTCTCTATGTCGCTTTTAACTCCGGTTGTTGACACACGCTTCATTGTCATTTCTTTGTAGGAATTAATTGCTTTCACTGAATAGTGACTGAGATGAACCGGGAAGATAAAATCCAGCATCAAAGAAGTGTGGAGTTTCAGAACACACGTCTCGGACCAGTGGTAGCTCAATGGTGTTTAGGAACTCCGCGAAAAGTTTGCTTTGATGAGCAGATTCAAACTGCCAAAACAAACTTAAAATGACCTTCGTTTTGTCCTGATATAGTTTAAAATGACGTCATTTTAGTTCATTTTTTGGGGGGCCAGACGTTCTCCGGTGGGCACCTGGAGGTTCCTGGAGGATGAAGGAATGGAATGGCTCCCACGCTCACCTGACCTATCCAGCATTATGGTTTGGTCCACCCAATGCCGCTATGTTGCACCTTGACTGTCCGGGAGCTCAGAGATGCTGTGGTCCAGGTCTGGGAGGAAATACCCCCATCTCAATAAGAACATGCCCCAACGTTGTCAAGCATGCATGCAAGCACATGCCAGACAAACTGCTGAGTACCATTCTTAATCGCTGCAATGACATTTCAGCAAAATAAACTAGCCTGCTGCATCATTTTTTCTCTTCGATTTTTGGGGTGTCTTTAAATTCAGCTCTCTGTAGCTTGATAATTTTCATTTCCATCAAATGATGTGGCATCCTTTTAACACGCGGGATTAAAATCACAGACGACATCTGCAATTATTACTGCCTAGAATGACTAGATGTCACCAAGTAATACTGAGCCTGTGCAAACAGGTCTCAAAGCATTGATGGAAATTGTGGTGGAGCCATTAAAACAAGGAACAATCAGAGCACATGATCAAGTCAGAGGCGGAAATCATGTTGGAACTGGTGCCGCAGGGGATGTTTATCTGCTGAACCCCAGCGCATCCAAGATGTGGGTGACTTTCTGCAGTAGAACACGAACAAAGATTTAGCACATGACCCTGGCACATCCACAGATCTATACACACATGCCTCATTAGTGACTGTTCCTATGGGCCACAATACGCAAGGATCTACATCTATATGTGTATACAGTAGTCAGCATTCGAAGTGGATCAAAACTTTCATCAAAGTTGTCCTGAGACAAGAATATTAATATTATTTTTGATTTTAGGACAATTTTGATGAAAGGTTTTAATCCACTTTGAATATTGTCTACTGTACATCTATGTGCCAGAGCACACTGACGCATCAGGCCCTGGATGTTGTGAATGAGCTAAGGACAGTCTGAGAACAATCTTGGTTTGTGTTCTAATGAAAAAACAAGTCACCTTTATCTTGGATGCCCTTAGGGTAAGCAGATAAACATCACATTTTCAGTTTTGGGTGAACTATCCCTTTAAGTCCAACCTTAAAAAAGGCCTTTAGCACCAGTTCCTCCAAGTCCACAATACAAAGTACAGTAGGTCACATAGCACCTCTGTGTATTCCTCTGTAGATCTGGTCCCTTGCCATGAGTCCACGAGTCAAACTTGAATCCGTTTTTTGTGGTCTTCAGTCACAAGCATGACCTCTAAGGAGAGGGATGAAACCAAGGTGAGCTGAATCTAAATGCAGATTAAGGTAATTATACTTATGAACAAAACAAAAAGGAAACTTTTATTTTGTTGTTTATAGGTTGTGTAACTAAAATCCAACGTTAAGTCAAATACCGACAACCGGATTTTAATTTTCAGCCAAAATGCAACGTCATGTCCAACGTCAATCTGGACGTCCGGTGCCTGGGTTACCTTACCCAGGAGTGGCAAGAGGAATGACTCTGATTATAAACCTAAACTGCTTCTTCAGATCTGATTGGTTCATCACAATGTTGTTCCAGGGTTTAACACAAATGTTGTTTCAGGAACATGTCACACTTAGTAAAATCAAGTTCTTTCTTGTTCTTCTTCTGTTTGACACCATCATTGCACTGCATTGTGCAGCATCTGTACAATCTGCTCAGTTTTCTTCATTGGCTCTTCTCAAGTGCGAAGGTCCTTAGCAGTCCTTTTGGCAAAGAACATTTCCAACACATATTCCAGTGCTAGAATGAGTCGAGAACGTTTGAAGTGTTTCGGTGGTTTTAGTGCATTTTGAAAATTAAATTAGGTAAATGTCTAGCTGGTTGTCGAAAACAAAACATAAATGTTATGAGTTTTAGTAAAATAGTAAGCCTAAAGAAATGCGTGAAACCAACTCTAAGAAACTTTGGCAAAATTGTTTACATTTAGCCACAAGGGGGAGCAGTGGAGGAATTTGTGTGGAGTAATCAGATGCGTGGAGAAGTCTTTTCAGCAAATTCTTTTGTCCAGAAAAACCTTTTATTAAGATGGACACATTGTTATTGTTAGTGTTGCTGACACTGTACACTGGACCGATATGCAATGTGACAGAACGTCCCAGTCTGTCAGAATTCATCTCGTTATGATCTTTACATTGTTTAACATTTTGTTTGTGTCTGACACACCAATAAAACCCAACTAAAAAAAGACTGCAGTGCATTACCTTTAAACATGCCTAATGCTTGAAGATACGATTTTTTATGATTTTGTTTTCAGACGTTGTAGTAATTGCTTCCAACAGAGAAAGTCGCTGATTTTTGAAGGAATGTTTTAACTGAATCAGTGTTCACATTGCTCAGTATATCCACAAACAGATCTTTTGCTGGTATAGTACGAGCGCTGCAATAAATGCTGACAATGTCTTGCAAACCGGCATAACATTAGCACAATATCATTGCATTCATTTTTTTTAACTTTCCTGCAAGAAAATAGCGTGTGATTGTCAACATTTATGCCATCAAAATGACCTGCTCTGTTTTCTAAAGGCAGATTTCAATAGTTAAGAATTTGTTAGGCTGACAAGATCTCCTTCAAACTTGAGCAAAGGTTTGGTTTTCAATGAAGAAGTCAAGCGACAAAAAAAAAAAAAGTCCTCCTCCATGCTTTCCACAAAGGCTCTGTCATTTTGCTCTCTGCATTTCTAACCTTCCCCCATCCCAAAACATGATTATACACTGCTCTTTTGGGGAGGGGAGGGACGATGGGGGGTATGGGCACACTGCCTTTCCCCAGCGGACCCCTCCCCGGGCCACTCTCTTCACAGGGGCCTTTGCCTGAGGACGGCTGCAGCGTGCCATGTGGGGAGGCCGCCGCTGCGCCGTCTGAGCCTGAGAGAGGGGAGTTTAAGGTTCTGGCAGGGGTGGGGGAGAGCAGGGTTTGATAGGGAGGGTTGTGAGAGAGGGTAGGGGGTGGGAGGAGTCCGGGAACTGCTATTTGTAGATCCTTGTGATGGATTACTGCTGTGTGTGTGTGTAAGAGAGGATAGAGATTTTTTGTTCCTGTGCTGTTCCGAATCCCCTTTCTTCAGGCAGACGGCAGAGCGCTGCTGAGCACAGCAGTGAGGCAGGAGAAGAAGCGGCAAAGCAACTCCTCCAAGAAGAGGCAAAGGAGAGTTTGTGCACAAAGTGAGAGCGCGGGAGCAGCTTTTTTTCTCTCTCTCCTCACGTTCTGGAAGCGGGAGAGCACTAGCCCGGGCGCTCGCGTCTCAAAGCCTGCGAGATCATGCCTGCGAGAGGAGGACACTCTGTAGGCAGACTGGTGGAGGTGTGCATCCGGATACTGCTGCTGTGCAAGGCTGCCACGGCGTGCCCTGCGCTCTGCACTTGCAGCGGCACCACAGTGGACTGCCACGGGCTGGGGCTCAAAACCATGCCCAGGAACATACCCCGAAACACGGAGCGGCTGTGAGTAGACACTTTGCGTCCATCTGCATGGGCGTGCATGTGTGTGGGTGTTGGTGGGGGGGTCTGCATCATTACAGAGAGGAATTGAATGAGAACAATAGCTCAGTGAAGCTCAGGTACAAACGGCTCGGATGCGTCCGTGTGTTGACACATGCTGCGGGAGGAGGGAAACTTCCCATCACTCTTTCAGCTGTTGAGAACTTTCCCTTTTGCGTTCGCTCCTTCGACCAGAGTGGTTTTGTGGTAACTTTCACACTTGTGACCATGCAGCATTGGAAACTGAGAGTTATGCATCATCATAAATAAGATTTTCATTGATGTATGGTTTGATACAACTGTTTGAGTGTCTGGAATCTGAGGTCCAAATATTGAGAAAAGCAGATGAAGTTCTTAGCCATCTAAAATTAAGTTTTATTACATTTACGGTAGGATATCTGTGTAGAACATGATCTTTACTGAATATCCTAATGATTTTGGCATAAAAGAAAAATGTGTCATGAATTGTAAGCTATTGCTACAAATATACCTGTGCTTCTTTTGTGCAGGGTCACGTATTTGGGATGAAATATTTACTGAAGGAGCCTTTTTCCACTAAGGTTTAGCGAACGCTGCGCTTGAAATATTTGCGAGGAAATATCTGATGAGTTATACGTCAACAGATATATGTCAGAGAAGCACTGGAACAATTTCCAAATTTGGAGGAATTGGGATTAGAAATTTCAAGGAAACACTAGTATATAGTATAAAGTGAAGCACATCTTGAGTGTTTGGTCAGATTTCAGCGGCTCATTGTGAGGAAGTGAAGCGTGAAACAGGATCTTTTTTGCTGTAGCCATGCCTATCAAGTCAAATGCATTACAGATAGGCATGGTTGTATATTACTCAAAGATCGACTGATACAGAGTATCTCAAGTAGTTTACAGCATCAGTGTCCACACGGTCAAGGCTCTGCGTTCAGTCTGGACACGCCGATAGCTGGGGGTGGATCAACAAAACAATTCAATTTGCACCTGTCATGGGGTGTTTTTATCAAACGCCACCCCTTGGATGTCTTTGATGGATTCTGTAATGACTGTGTGTTCAGGAAGTGTGAAAATCACACCTCCACCCCCCACTTCTCCTCACCCCACAAGGTTTCCCCATTAACCTGCAGTTCAGACCTAAAACACATGCTCACAAGCCGTCACCAAATCACCAGACAAAACATTTTCTGGCTTTCTGCCTGGGAATGTGGCTCGTGTAAATGTATGCATGTGCCAGGCGACTAGTAGTAAAGGTGTGCTCACACGGGTTACGCCATTAACACAGAGTGTGTAAAAGTAAACACCCCTGAGAGCTCTCTCTAGGCTTTCTGATGTGCAGACATCACGCGGCCAGCATATATGAACTTAATGCAGACAGATTTTTTCATGCTTTGTGAGATGCTCAAGTCCCTCTGCTCTTTAAATGAATAATCTCAGACATTTTATATGTACCCTGCATTCATTTTCAGACGTCCAGAGACTCGACCCTTCTGATTTTATCTATGCTAGCTCATCTATTTATACACACTTCGGAAGCTGCTGTGCCTGAGATCAAACGGCGCCGATGTGTCAAGAGTGAGTGATCTGATTGAGAATTCTCTTTAAACTGCAGCGATCGCTCAGAGGATTGGGCCGCTCGCGTATGAACTCCAGCTCTGAAGTGCTCAAGAATGCAGGCCAAATGTCCCTGTGAGCTTCCTACTGATTGCTTATTGATTGTCTTGAAAGTGGACGGCAGCGCAGACTGAGAAACACTGTAGGCTCTGCTGCTGGATCCCAGTGATAAATCTCATATGCGATATAAGATTAGCTTGTGAGTGTAGAGCTTTTATCCTGTGAGAGGTCTTTGTGATGGCAGTCACATAGTGGCAGAGATGGTTATGATCATGCGCTCTGTCTAGTGAAGAAAAGCAGGAGAATAGTGCTGCTTCGGTTCCATGTGTCATTCTTCCCTGTTGAAAAATCCAGCATATGCTGGCTATGTTTGTTTTGAAGCATGGCTGCTGGTCTTAGACGGTTTAATCTGGTCAAGTGCTGATCCTGAACAGGAGCTGGTTGCTTAGGATCAGCTCATGACCAGCTAAGAACCAGTTTAAAGATCTAAGAAATAGCTTAAAGCAGCATTTGACCGGCTGGTTAGGTAGGTTTTGAAGCTGGTTAGGTTTAAGCCGATCCTTTGCTGGTTTATGCTGGTCCTTTGCCAGCATGTGACCAGCTTAAACCATCTTAAACCAGCATCACATAACAACCTAACAAGCATATGCTGTTATTTTCAACAGGGTAGCTAATTCAAATGCGTTAAGCACAAAAATAATTCCAATTTAGCATCCTTTTAGGTATAGCAGTTTAGTCCACTAAAAGCACAAGAGCAGGTGTTTTTAGAAGCACATAAATAAGTGTATTTGTAGTATTCTTAGTATGAACTAAGTGTTTTTAGTAAATGAATTTTTAATAGTAAATGTCCTAAATGTAATCTAGCTTGTGATTCTGAGCAGGTGAAAGCAACGATTCGACTTGCTCTGATTTAAACGGAGGGATCAAGGAGGCTTTTATACACGCTCATTGATTAACCTCTTGACCTTTCATCTGCAGCTCTATGATGAAGTTTCAGGGTGGCGCTTGTGAAAACCTCTACCCTGCAAACCATTCAGAAGAGTTATGCTGCTTGACGGATCTGACTCGTTAAAGCTCTGTAACCGGCCCACCAAGCCCTGCTCTAGAGCATCAAAGGCTTTTCTCTCTCTTTTAATTCATTAGCTGGATAATGAGCGGTTCTTTTTTCCCCCCTAACGCAACTGTGTTATGAAATGCTTGTGGCACTTTGCCAGTAGTAGAGTTTGCTCTTTAAACTCCAATCACAGCCAGGTTTTTGCTGGTCTGAATGAGCTGTAATGAGCGCTTTATGTTTTACTCACACAGGGACTGTGTTCATTAGAACGCAATCGACTGAGCTTGAGGACTTGCATGCATTCCTTTCGTTATAGAGAACCAGTAGTTATATATTTTTCAAGACAATTCAAAGGAATCAATCTGATTCAACACAGAAATTTGGAAAAAAAACTGAATAAGTGATACTTTAAACAAGAAAACAGCTAACTAAAGTACTAATGCTAGTCATTTACGGTGCTCTTCTTTAGATAGCAAACCCTTCATGGGTGGAAATACTCCTTGATCATACGCAGTGACCTGTGAGAAGGGTTTGTTTATGGTAAGCACAAATGCTTTCACATTTTTTACATATTTCGTTACACATTTGTATAGTGCACTGGTGCATTCGAACGTTCCCCCTTCCAGCACCGTTGGTGGACACTGTTAAAAGAAAAAGACCTTGATTCACAAGAAAATATTTCCGTCTTACTAATTCAAACATTCACGTTTCATTTGCAGCAATTCAAGTGTTACTTGCAGTTTCTTTTTAACTATTTGTGAAATTTGCTAACAACTGAGTAAAAAGTAAATCCCAGGCCAGATATGTTCCTGTGTGGGCCGTGAACAGCTCAGTCAGTCCTGCTGATCTGGAGAAAGATCAATGCTGAGGCTCCTGAAGGGATGCAAGAAATTAAAGGTCGATGGAAGTGTCAAAGAGACGTTTTGTTTCTGAAAACATTGAGTGGAGACCAACACAAGTGAGCTGAATCATGCTAGTGAACTCAGCTCAGTTTGTGAATGGAAAATGCCAGACAGCAAAAGAAATACAAACCGCTGTCCTTGAAAAAAGAGACATGTACCTTAAAACACTCCTGAAAAAAGAGGATTTATTATGGGAATAATATGCAACATACTTAAGAGTGAAATTAAAGAAGACTTAGCTAATTAAATCATACATGATTACAGTTTCAGTTTATATTAAATGCAATTAGTTAACAGTGCTTTTATGATCCACTTAGGAAGGAATAACGTTTATATGTAAATTCAGAATTATTTTTATTGTCCTGGGTCATGGTTAATATACTATGGTTAAACTAAAATATGTTCTGATGCAATTTCTATCAACTTGCATAAATAGTTTGACTTAGATTTGACAAATTTGCAGTTTAAAGCATTTAAATGTATTAAATTACTTGCTTGTATTGTCAAATAGCATATACAATTAAAATGATAGCTACTGTACACGTGATTTATGTCTGTTAACACATCGGAATAAGTCTACTTTAATACAAGATTTTAAATGATCTGAAGTTGTACATGTTATTATCTTGTTTCTTTTTTCCCCTTCATGGCTTTGCATCCAAACAAGCACAATCCACTTTTAACAGTCTTATGATCATCATGAGTTTCTTATGAGGTGTATATTGTAATGTATGGTTTGTTAGGACGTGATTTGATCAGTGAGGGATCTCATGTACTTTAGAGGAGACTTGAAGGATTGAGATAAACCCAGAGCTCCAGGATGACTCTTCTGATGTCCTCAAGTCTCTCACCGGTGCTGTGTATTTCAAGTAGACAAAAAAGGACCAGGTACCAGGTACTGTTCCCAGTGGAAAACCCCCCAAAAGTGAGCTGTACTGAACCGTGCCGTGCCGTACTATGCAGTGGAAAAGCGCCAACAGTACGTTTTGGAGTCTGATATACGGACAGCTCTTGTACATGTCCGTGTTGAAGTCAGCTGGTTTCTTCTTGTGGAGTCTTCTCTTCAGTAGACTACTTTTGCCACCAGCTCATAAAGAAAGAGAAAGTCTGAACTCCAGAACAATAATGCGCAGAACATCTCCATATCAGGAGATCCGGCCCATTATTTATTTGGCTGAGCATGTGCACCTGTGCATACATCTGTCTGCAATCTCTCTGTCTCTGTTTTGCTGCGCTCCCAAGAGTGGTCATTAGAACCAATAGAAAGTGCATGACTTTGTATCCAGTATTCATGGGAGATTTGTGCGAGTTTCTCTCAGTGATTGGGAAGAGGTTTACAACAAAAAAGAAACACATGTTCCCGATAATGAGCAGACATTTGCAAAGAACCCACAGAGTATTTTTCAGCAGCACACTGTACATATAATAACTTTCTGAACCGGTGTGTGTTATTCAGTTCCAACTCTTAAGATTATTAACGTCCGGTTATTCCTGTACTGTTAGTGTGAACGTATGAGCTTGACTATATGTTATCTGCATACCTGTATTGACAGTAGATTTACGAATAACATATGTTTCATTTTTTTAGGGAGCTGAATGGAAACAATCTCACACGCATCAACAGAAATGACTTTTCTGGACTCAAGTATCTTCGAGTTTTGTGAGTTTGTGAAATGTCTTTCTTTCTTTTAGCAAAAGCATGTGTGGCATTTTGATGGATTGAGACTTTTGTGAAGGTATAATCTCTGTTTGACATCGTCTCAGTCTCAAGGGCAGACACATATCCTGACACTGCATGAAAGCAGATTTGTTGTAAACGTTCTCTCTTCACAGTGCTTGTGTAGGCACAGCGGTGCAGGGAAAACACAAGCGTCATTTCACTAAATCACATGAAAAATACACCATCAAACTATTTATCAGCATTATATTTTGCAATGTAGGCTTTTGGAAAGCAAACACTGGGTGAACTACTCACCCGTAGTTTGAAACAAGAAGACATCTGTCAAACCCACGAACAGCTCTTTATCAAGCTTTAAGCACTTTAAGCCCACGGATGTAAACGTGCTCTTCCTTCTCATATTATTTGCATGACAACCAAGTTTGTTTCTATATCCTATAAGCATTTTGTAATGCATTGCCAGTAAAACAACACCAAACAAAGCAAAACCCAAACCCCTTCAAAGATTTTCTGTGTAGATACACCCTGCTCGTGGGTTGGTGTGGAACTGCATGCTGCTCACTGAACTCC
Organism: Enteromius trimaculatus; assembly: GCA_032361065.1. Lineage (NCBI taxonomy): Eukaryota > Metazoa > Chordata > Actinopteri > Cypriniformes > Cyprinidae > Enteromius > Enteromius trimaculatus. The sequence continues at coordinate 1,878,163 of JAUMHP010000063.1, forward strand.
TGTTTTGCAGCTCTTTCCCTGCTCCTCAGATCTCAGTCATTTCCTGCGATTTGTCCCGTCTCTAAACAGGCAGCTGATGGAGAACCAGATTGGGACTGTGGAGCGCGGAGCGTTTGATGACATGAGAGAGCTGGAGAGACTGTGAGTGTTTACTCAGAAACACACGCTTACTCGACTCAGGGCTGACAGCTCATGTCACCTGCATGCTATAAGTGTCGTTTGAAAATATTTCAGGCAAATATGTCTTGTATGTGACCCTGGACCACAAAACCAGTCATAGAGATTTGAATAAATCATCTTTCCACTGATGTCTGGTTTGTTAGGAGAGGACAATATTTGTCTCAGGTACAACCATTAGAAAATCTGAGGGTGCAAAAAAATCCAAATATGGAGAAAATCACCTTTTAAAGTTGTCCAAATGAAGTCATTAGCAATGCATATTACTATTTAAAAATGAAGTTTTGATACAATTACAGTATGAGATTTACAAAATGTCTTCGTGGAATGTTTTGTCCCCTAATCATGGGTTTGCTGATCACGTGTAGCTCTAGCGCTGTTGTCTTGTGTTTGCTCAGTCTTGTGTTTCTTCTTTTCTTCAAGACGTCTGAACAGGAACCAGCTTCACCAGCTTCCAGAGCTCCTGTTTCAGAAGAACGCGGCTCTGTCCAGACTGTAAGTCCCCGCTCTCTGTGCTTTTCTGCATTGATTGTCTAATGTTTCCTATGATGAACTGATGATTCATTTGCATTGATGCATTTGTAAAATAATTGCATTGTTACCGAATGCATGATAAATCTGCTGGTTGATACCTGCTTTTCACCAGATTATTTAGTGTTTTGAGTGATTTTGCTGGACAGCTGGATGGTTTTTCTGTCCCGCTTTGGTTCAGTGTGCGCTTGTGAAGAGTTTGAAAAGAGAAAAGCTCCTCAGTGATGATGTGTTGGACCTAAAGATGGCTGATTGGCTGTAAGGCAGGCTATGACAGTGTTTACTGCGGGTTTAATGATTTTCATTGTAAAGCACATGAGAGCTGGGGGTGAATGTGTGCTTAGACGACATCACGACATCGCTGTAATTGACTGAATACGATGCTTCTTCCCCTTATTAAATTCCCCAGTGAGATTATAAATGCAGATCCAGAGGCGTGTTTAAACTTATCCCCTTTTTCAGTAACTAATATTTGCGCTGAGTTTAAATGTGTTAATATTTGGATGGGTTGAGGCTATAAATTAAAAAAGGAGAATAATCTAATTAAATAACGCCCAAAGATTTCATTTCTGAATTTCTAACTGTCAGTGAAGTCTATTCAGTTCATGCATGCTATCAAAAAACTGAGACAGAACATTTAACTATCTCTTCTTGTGTTAAAATATTGCTCTCATCTTTTTGTGTTGTCTATGAGGCGATAGAGGCTATGATGTTAAACTAGATCTTAAAAATTAACACAAAGTGAGTAATTTGTGTGTCATTTACCAAGTGTTGAGGTCAGTGTGTGACTTTTTTCTGTTGAGTGTTCGTGTGATGGGTGTTCAATTAATTAAGGCAATACATATTTAGTTCTCAATGTGCATAGGTTAGTCAGTCTGTCCGGTTTTAGTTTGGGCAGTGCATTTCTAAAACACCAGGCAATTTAACTGCAGTGTAAATGCATGCATGGCATCTCTGAGCTGCATTAAACAGTCTGTGCAGATGCATCTAAATGCCACTTCAGATGCAGCTTCTGCGCCATTTCTGCAGTGCAAAGATGCAGTTTTTAATACTGATTTAATTTGATTTGTAACAGGCTGCCCTATTTATTTGTATAGCGCTTTTCATGATACATATCATTGCAAAGCAGCTTTACAAAAGTAATGTTTACAGTATATGTAGTAGCTTGTACATGTAGATATGTCCTAGATGTGAGGTAAAGATCAATTTGACATGATCAAACAGACAAGGAACCGTCGAAGAGTTCAGTAGTGCTGTGTGTTGTTCCAGGGTTGGCATCATTTAAGGTCCTCTGTGGCGTTGGCATCATCTCTTCT
>JAUMHP010000063.1:1889237-1912763 GCA_032361065.1 Enteromius trimaculatus
CTTCTATTTGATAATGTTCAGTGCTTTGCTACAATCTGTATTGTTAAAAGTGCTATAGAAATAAAAGTGACTTGACTTGACTAAACCAAAAAAAAAAGTCAGTGGGTTAACATTATTATAATGCTCAAAATGTAGTGGGAAATACAATCCGTACAGTAACAAAAGATTTAAAAAAAAAAATTTAAATCTAAGCATGGAGGCCACCCCTAAACGTAAGCATCAGCGGAGTGTAAGCAGATCATACGAAAGCATGCAAATGAGATTGTAAGAATTAATACGATTAAGCCACCAGTTTCAATTGCCAGAGTGTGTTGCATAGTTTGAGTCCAAGCAGAAACTGTGGATTACTGCGGAGGTGCGACCCGTGACTTGGCCTTCAAAGCGGAGGACAAGGTGGCCCTAAGAACAGCAAGGGCCAAACTGAACACACAGGGCCAGAAAATCGTGACGGTGAGGAAGACCACCCCTCCTCCGAACGACCAGGTGCTGTACCTCGCAACGACTGATGTGAGGAAAACTGCGTAGTGTTAACCCACGTAAAGCTGCTGGACCAGACAACATCTCAGGCAGAGTGCTCCATGAATGCGCAGAACAGCTGACAGATGTTCTCACCGACATCTTCAACATCTCTCTGAGCAGCGCCGTCGTTCCTACTACATGCTTCAGGTCTACAACCATCGTCCCCATGCTGAAGAAGTCTTCTGTGTCCTGTCTCAATGGCTACCACCCTGTTGCGCTCACACCCATCATCATGAAGTGCTTTGAGCGGCTTGCCATGAGTCACATCAAGACCCTGCTGGACGACACCACCTCTACAACGCTCCACCTGGCACTGACACACCTCAACAAGAAGGACACTTACGTCAGAATGATGTACATAGATTTCAGTTCAGCATTCAACACAATCATCCCCAGCACCTGATCGGGAAGCTGAGCCTACTGGGCCTGAACACCTCCCTCTGTAACTGGATCTTGGACTTTCTGACCGAAAGACCTCAGGCAGTGCGGATTGGGAGCTACACCTCCAGCACCACCACACTGAGCACCGCGGCCCCCCACAGCTCCAATCATATCATCAAGTTTGCTGATACACGACCGTGGTGGGTCTCATCAGCAAGAACGCCGAGTCAGCATACAGAGAGGAAGTGCAGAGGCTAGCTGGTGTAAAGAAAACAACCTGTCTCTGAACGTCTTCTGTGGAGATCGTCAAGAGCACTAAATTCCTGGGTGTCCATCTGGAGGAGAACCTCACCTGGTCCCATAAACACCAGCTCTCTGCACAAGAAATGCCTTTTCTTCCTGAGAAGGCTGAGGAAGGCCCAGCTTCCACCACCAATCCTCACCACCTTCTATAGAGGAACTTTCGAGAGCATCCTGAGCAGCTGCATCACTGTCTGATTTGGGAATTGTGCCACATCAGACCACAAGTCCCTGCAGCGGATAGTGAGGACAGCTGAGAAGTTGGGACTGAACTTATAAACACTCATGCACACACTGATCAATAACCATCTACAAATTGTACATACCAACTGGAACTGCTCTTTTGCACTATATTTGTTATTTGCACAAAAAAACTCTTTTCTGCTGCTACCTACAGGTAAAGGTTTAATCTCTCCCATTGCACTACCTCCAATTAAATACCAAAGAGAACTGTAACATATTATGCGGTCACTTTTTGTCTGCCCATTTGCACGTGCACTTTGTTGTCTTTGTCTTTTTTCTGTATAGGATTTTAGATAAGATAGATAGATAGATGCTTCTAAACTAATCATTTGTGTGTAAAGGTATTAAAATGGTTCATATCAGATGGAAACTGCACTGAGTTTTATGTATAGGTACGTGAATGGAGCACATTTTACAGATGAGTCAAGCTGCTCTAAATATCATTGTAAGCTCTGACAGGGAAACAATGAGGTGAGCAAACGCTCTCACAAAAGTACACAGACGGGGTCATAGCCTCTGGAAGAAGGGCTCTACCCACAACACAGCTACACAGAGACTTTCAAATAATTCCTCTGAAGAAATGTCCAGCCTATAGGCCTAAGAACGCAGGAGCCATTGTGCAGCCGAAGCGTAACCCTGATCAAACCCGAGCCGGTGCTCTTTATTTAGTCTCTCACCCTTGGCCTCAGGTCTAAATGCCGTTCCCATCGCTGTCAGGGGCTGAAGATGGATTGGTCAGCCTGGGCCCCCCTGGAGCTGTGTTTGCCTGAGGAAGTCCCGGGGTGGAGAGGTCAGTGTGTGGTGGCGCAGATGATGGCCACGCTTTATTGAGAGCCCTTGCTGCCTATTCATACACCAGTGCTGACTTTCCACAGAGGGAAGGTTGTAAATGCCTAGAAGAAAACAAAGATAACCCGACGCCCATCCCCGATGGCAGGGCGCTCAGTGGGATGGGATTGTATTGATTGTGTTGTGAGCTGAACCCCTGCAGACACGAGCTGTGATTGTCCTGAGCTCTGATATTAAGCTGGCGCTTGGCTTGACGTCGCAATCCTTTTACAAAGTCATTTACTGGTTTGAAAATAGCAGGATTCGGCATTACTGTTTGTGCAAAATTGAGAAAATTCCCAAGATCCATGATAGGAGAAATGATGTTTAGTTTCATGTAAGAAACACGATATTGTTTTCACGGTCATCATGCCTAATTGCATTTTTACAGACACAAACGTGAACTAGGATTGAAGTTGGTTCTCTTTTTATAGAAATTTCCGACAGGACACACTCATATTCTCATATCTGGCAGTCTCTCTGTCTCTCTCTCTCTCTCTCTATATATATATATATGCTCTATTATTTCCTCTCTGCTTTTAAAGAATCCTATGTTAAAGCCTCTGGGCTGTTTAAAACATATCTTGAATCTGGGAGAAATGTGGCAGAATGACCTTTCACGAAGAAGACCGAGCTCTGGAGGGGACTGTGGGAGTTTGGAAGTATGAAAACATTAGCACTGGTGAAAAAAGACGCGAGATGTGTGTAAGAGTCCAGAGCGATCATGGGAGACTCTCACACACTGACTCCTGTCTGTTCCTGCTCCATTGTTCCTGAACACACACACACACACACACACTCAGTTCCAGCTGGGTACCTTGGTCTCCTAGCAACCTTCACCTCAGTAATTTGACTGGCGGCACCTACGGTGAGGAATCATTGATTCACAAAGCCTCAGGACATTTATATTACACCCGCAGAAACAGACGGAGAGACGAGACCTTTAGATTTCTGTAGGCCGTGAATATATCGCTGCTGTATTTCAGTCCGACATCACGTTATTTGCTTGGCTGCGTGTCAACACCAGTGAGAGATGTTGAACGTAAGATAATAATGACATTTCTGCTCTGGGTTTGTGTAAATAGTCATGCTTGTGAAGACATAAGGTATGCTAGCTCAGTTATTCATATGAGAAAACAACACATATATCTTACCTATATTTCAATCAAATCAAATCAAAATGTATTTATTTATAAAGCACCCTAAAAAAAACAGTGCAGAACAAATTCACAAAAACTGGGTCGTGCAAATAGCCTGCCTTGACTGAAAAAAAGTCAATATATATAATTATATATACTTTAAGGGAAGTGGTTGCAAACAATTTATTTAGCTACATTTAAATATTAGTCTACTACACTTGTTTATTTAAATGTAGTTAAAATACATTGATTGCAACAACAAAAAAAGTCAATGAATCTGAGGCTATTTGCACTGACTCCGCCCACCACCGTGTGATTGGGCCAGTCACTCAAGGATCCGGATTTGACTCCGCCTTTAGCTGAACTTCTTTTCTCCCTTTTCAAATCTCATGTTATATTGGAAAAGCTTTCAACTCAATAAAAGTGAGGGAAATAATCAAAGTAGAAAATGAACTATCAGTGCTTCACTGTCCCACTACGGTGGCACCTGTTTAATAATTTGAATTAAAATGATAATTTACACTTATTATACTTATTATACATTATTATTGCATACTTTTTTATAATGTACTACAATACTGAGGTGCAGATAATTGCTGATATTTGTATTATAAATACATTTGCACGTAGTGTGCACAGCATATTTACATTTAGTCATTTTGCAGATGCTTTTATCCAAAGCGACTTACAATTGGGGAATTGTTGCATTGCACCCCAGTTGTTATCTGTCCAGTGCATATGAAACAAAAAGAAAGAAGCTACTTTCACTAAAATATAATTCTATTGCAGTATAGAATAGATAATATATATATATATATATGTTTGAGAAAATAACAATGGCAAATGAATCTGATCTGATCTAATGATCTTAGACTAGCAAAGGTCTCATCAAATAAATACAAAATCAAAATCATTTCTGATTTTACAGTGCATAAAATTATTTTTACCAACATTATTGGAGTATGTTTTACAAAAACTCTTTTTCAGTCTGTCGGCTTCCAGATCTCATGCTGAATTCAGTTTCTTCTGAATTATAATCACAAATCATAAATGTGGGGTTTCAATTTAATAGCCATTTGTGTGTGACAGTCTGTGAATTACCTGCGTATTTATTTGTATTTGTAGTTTGCTGCTACTGCTATTATTATTATTGTTATTATTATCATTATTATTGGTTTATTACATGTTTATTACATCCACCAATCCAGCAGTTGTTAATTACCATAAGGCAGTATTAGTGTTTGAGGTTTGGCTGTTGTCACTGGTGGATCTAGAGGGAAACTAAGCACTCTTGTAAGATGTGTGTGCTGTAACTCATCCACATTTGTCTGTTAGCTGATGCACAGCTCTGAAAAATGATTGTGATCTCTGTCACCCAAAGCTCCAGAGGCAAGATGACCGGCCACCAAAGCTTTATGAACCCATGAGACCAATCACTGGCCTCTGACCGCAATACACCAGACTCATTACCCATGGAGCACTGCAAGCTTGGAAAGAGCCGAGCCGTTCTGTGTGTGTGTGTGTGTGTGTACGTGTGTGTGTTTGCGCAGAAGCCTTCTATCTTTATTTATTTAGTCCTGTGCTCTCGTCTCTTCTCCCTAAAGTGTGTCAGAGAGTGACACACATAACTCTCTCTCATCTGCAGACATGCTCAGGTACTGAGATCAACACCAGAGTCTCAGCGCTCAGCTAATATTTCCTTCTGAACATTTCATAGTGTCAGGAGACTGGAGGACTTTTTATAGTTTATTCCTATTTAAATGTACAAAAAGCTACCTGGCAAACAAGGAGCAAAAAAAAAAACCCCAGAAGCCATGCTTTGAATATTCATATTTTGCACACCGAAGCGAGCGGGAGAAGAATGCGTGAGAAAATGTGTGAGAAAGCAGATATGAATGAATCCGGTCTAATCCTGCTAAAGTGCCCTTCCACGACTGACACTCAATAGAACGGCAGACAAAAGACTAGTGCAGCATGTTTGGGACGGAGACACTTCTGTTGCCTTTAACAAGGCCAGTTCTCTCGCTCCTGCACCGCTTCAGATTGTTTGGCTGGAATCGTAATTTCCAGACCAGAACTCGCTTTAATCAATTGCCTGCTGTCATAAAGCACTGCATTGTAAGCATTCAGGATGTGTCATGTATGAATATGTGTTTACAGGTGCTTCAGAATCCGTCCTTTTGTCATGTCATTTTTTTAATTAGATAGACATTTCTAGAGCATTGCATTTCAGGAAATATCGCTTTGAGGCATGCCATTTTTTCAAATATGTTAGTTTTATTGGGTGACTAAATTGAGGCATATTTCTCCATTTTATTGTTTTTTTAATGCTTGTGATATTTCCTGGTGTTTTCAACTTCTACCTCCTGGAATTCATATTTTAAAAAGCATTAGTTTTTGAGATAACGTGATAACACAGTGATTAGTAATTGCTCTCCAGGAGAACCAGACGAGATGTTAATGGGATTTGATGTGTTTGTCGGAGACTCTTTGTGACTGTTTCACTTGGATTATGCAGAATAATGTACACTGTTCTAGGGAAAGGAGTACAAAGCTGGACATGCTGAATAAAGCCAAGAGAGATGTTTTTAATTGAATAAAAAATATATAATTACTGAAGATGATTATTCGCTGAGTGATCATTTATTGAGGGAAAGACCTGAAATCCTGCAGTGAAAACTAGGCTTTCTCTAGAGCTCAGGCCGAACCACGCACCAGGGTGGAGAAGATGCCCACCTGGGCAGAGCAGACATAAGAGACGCCCACCTGGGCGGAGCAGACAGATGAAACGCCCACCTGGGCGGAGCGGACAGATGAAACGTCCACCTGGGCGGAGCAGACGAATGAAACGCCCACCTGGGTGGAGCGGACAAATGAAACGCCCACCTGGGCGGAGCGGACAGATGAAACGCCCACCTGGGCGGAGCGGACAGATGAAACGCCCACCTGGGCGGAGCAGACGAATGAAACGCCCACCTGGGCGGAGCGGACAGTGGAAAAGCCCACCTGGGCATACCAGGCAATGACGATGCCCTTCTGGACCGAACAGACAGCGAGACTCCAATGGCCTCCATGGCTGGTTCAGGATAGGACAGCAGCTCACAGATCTCCTTGGGTTGAGCAGCCACCAGTGGGGCCTCTGGAGACTCTACGGCTGGAACCGACGTCTCCAGAGGTAGTGCAGCTACTGGCGGAACCGTCGGAGTCTCTAAGGCCGTAGACTCGCTCTGGAGGCTCAGGCCATGGGACCTCAAAGTCATTACAGGGTTCTGGAGGGTCGGGCCACAGCAGATCATTATCAATGATGGTCTCTGATCTCCATTAATCTAAAAGACAAATATTCTATGCCTTAAAAAAAATTAAATACACAACATCTTCAGAGGGGAAAAATGATAAGGCTATTGTAAGAATAAATAATAATGCACTAGTGTAAAGGTAGCATAACAGATGTGTAAGCTGAAAACTATCTGAACTTTATTAAAACTAATTTGATTTATTCACTGATCACTGATTCATTGTGTTGGATATATTTTTTTCAGTGCAGTGCCTCAGGAGATGAGGTTTTGAGTCTGAAATGTCAACAAGCTGAAAAAAATGTTTTTTGAGATAATATAATTTTGTTAAAACTGATTTCATAAAATTGGCATCAAAAAAGGTATTGCTCATCAAACTGAAGGTATCCGTAACAAATTGATCAATTTTTTAGACAATACTCAGCCCTAATTTACAAGTTATTTCAAGAAATGTCAACTGTTAACCAAAAGTTTGTCATTTTAATTTACTGTCAAAACATTTCAGTTTGTCTTTATATTTGTTTCATTAGACCAGATAATGTTTTAAGCTGTTGTCTTGAAAATGCTTCTTGATTTAAGAATTTCTAGATATTTTGGCTGGAAACAAAACAAGAAACCGTGGCTAGAAAAGCGGTTTTGGCAGTGTAAGCCAAGATGCTCCAGATACTTTTAAATGATCAAGCCAAATGTAGTTTTTTTAGTATGGCCCATTTTGGCAATTTGTTGGCCACTGATGCGGTTTTGGCAGAAGTCTTCATAGACACCAACTATTTGAGATGTGTTCAGCTAGAAGACACTAATTGCTTTGTTTAGTCTCGGCTAATTGGTCATGTTCAATAATTAGTCTACAAACAGTGATGTCATGTGTTTATTGAAACATTGTGCCTGTGAGAAATGTGCTTTAAGTAGATCTGTTTCTGAGCACAAGTCTCAAAGCTGGCTCTAGTTCTCTCTGTAAACCTTCACGGACGGAGAAGCCTGCAGACATCTGCAGATAGTGTGGCAGATTGACAGAAGCTGCAGGATTCTTGAGGACAAGCTCTGTGTCTTTATGATATGACCGCTGCGGTTGGATTCATTATACAGCAGCTTTGTCACAAAGACCTTCCCACTTCTCCTGCGAGTCCCAGAGCAACTCCCAGCTGGGTTTGGATCCATACCAAACCCCATAAAACCGTTGACTCGATGTGTGCTGCATTTCCACACACACAGAGCGTCTGCCTCGAGATGTTTCTGTTGGCTTGTGTTTCAACTCAGAGGGGGAGAGAATACAATTACTATTGCATTGTTATTTCTTTTCAATCAAATGAAAATATTTCAGTATTTAGTTTGATGCAATGCAGTGTAAATGTAGGTGAGTGTTCCTTTGCACCTATATATTTCACCTTTGATAAAACGAGCACTGGTTTGACTTGTTTTTTAGGTTAGAAATGGCACTGACCCGGTGCACCAGTGTGACTGCAGTGTTTCCTCCAGCACTTATGTGTGTTTCTGCCGCTCTTCTGGCCCAGTCAGACTGAACATCGCATATTTGCACAATGCTTGTTTTCTTTTTTGGACATTCTTGGCATTGTTTAGTTTAGAATTGTCCGTTTTAGATGCGTGTGCATTTTTAGGGTTCAGAATAGCAAACGGTTTGTGTATGAGAGTAAAGGGTATACATGGGGATGAGGAAAGCTCGGCAAGGCTTCATTGTTGGTCTGAATCTGGAGGGAGTGAAAGCTATTTGCGTTGTCTCTGTGGTTACTGGACTTCCTCGGGAGGCTTGCAGACGATTCCCGGCTCGGTTTGCGCTCCCTCAGGACTCAAAGTCAGCGATAATGGCATTAGGAAGACAGTCTTAGTTCTGTGTTATTGAGCCGAGGCTGGTTATATTCCTGTATTTGTGACCTGAAGTGTTAAGTAAGGTCAGTGCATTAGTCTAAAACTTATACAATACACAATAAAGCACTGTGTAAACACCTATATTCATTCATTCATATTAACTCTTCAATACCAGCACCAACCTGATAGGACTCGTTGGTCTCAGTTTTTGACTAAACACCGCCACAAAGAAAATATATACAAATAGTTTTTTTTTTCTTCACTCAAAAAGGAGCTTGAGCTCAGATGAATGAGGTCTATAACTCATGAGAAATATAAACCCTGTGCTATGAAGAAAAACAAGCAGACAAAAGATTGAGTGCAAGATCCAAACATACAGTATAGGCCTGGTTTCACAGACAAGGCTTAACTTTAAGCCAGGATTAGTTCAGTCAGGACATTTTAGTCATTCCTTAAGATCCCATTCCTGTATAAGATCAATCTGTGCCAGCTTCTTCAGTTGAAACAGCTCAGGCTAATATTTTAGTCTGGGACTAGGCTTAAACTATGTCTGTGAAACCGGGACAGTCTTCTCTTATTAGTAGACAACTAAAATAAGAATAATATCGACACTAAAATGTCAATTCTAGTGATGTTTTCTCCCTACCGTGTGGACTGGTGCTTGATTAGTGATACGACTGAACAGAAAGGCCTGTAAATGACGGCTTTGAAGGAGCTGAAGGGAAATGGTGTGTTACTGTCTCTTTTCTTTTATCTCCACAAACCGTCCTCTGTTGATTTGTCTGGCCCTTTATGTTTCTGAGGACAGTCCTTTAACAAACACCACCTGCGCTCATTAGTTCTGCCTGCTTTATCAGCCCTTAACCTCCAGCAGCAGACTTCATCATCATCACCATCATCATCATCATCCAGGACCAGGTCCAAGGCATCACTGCGTGTCAGCGTCAGTAAAAGCTCAATAGAGAGCCCAGCTCCATCACGGCGGTGTGATGAAAGTGAGTGTTGTACGAGGAAGGACTTGGCTGTGTGTTTTCCTCTCAGGCCTCTCATTAGCGTTGAGAGATACGCAATTAGCCTCTTAAACACCAGCGTGTAATCCACTCAGATTACCCAGAGAGCTTTGTGCTCAGCAGACGATCACTTTAAAGCATGACAACAGGATTTAGGACGCTGCTTTCAGAGCTTTCTGGCGCTCTGCGTCGCCTGTGAAGACACGTCTGTCTGCTGATCTCTCAGTCTGTTATTACTGCTTCAGAAACAAAGAACTGTGTTCAGTGTGTGAGGCAGAAGACGTACAGTACACAGCAATTTCATTTAAATCTGTTTTTCTTCTTCTTCAGGCAGATCATCATTAGCGCTGTAGTTCAGTCAAAAATAAATACTCGGCCATCATTTACTGATCCTCATGCCATTTCAAACCCAAACGACGTTTGCAACGCAGCACTAAATAACAATATAACCAGAACAATATCTCAAAGATACTAAAATACTCTGATGAATATCAAAGATGAATACGGCAGAGAAAGCTGAGTATTTGTAAATAACCTTCTTCAGTTGAAGAAAAAGTCACATGATCATCTTTTATGACGCTTTGATGTGATTTTGTGCTCAGTACTAAGCTTGAAAATGACTTTCCTCAGATTTCATTGCATTTTAAAAGACTGAGTTTAACACCGGGACATGAAAGCATGGGGCAGTGTGCCATGATCATCACTCGCATCCCACAGCAATCACACGTGTGTGTGTGTGTGTGCGTGTGTGTGTGCGTGTGTTAGTATACAGCTTACAGGAGAGTGAAGAGTGGCGTGTAGGATCTGCTCTGTTTGCTGGAGACTCGCTCAGCTGCTCTTCACACTTATATGCTCTTATTTGGGGGTCTCAATTTTACAAAATTGTGTAAAATGAATCATTAATGTGTTTGCATAACAGCTCTGCATGATCTCTATTCCTCTCATGCATTCATTAAAAGCCTCATTTTGAGACACAGAGAACTCAAGGGCACCTCACTCTGATGTAATGCACCTGTAATGTGACATTATGTGTGTGTGTGTGTGTGTGTGTTCTGTACTCTATTTAATCCCAGATTTTCTTTTTTCCAGAGACTTGAGTGAGAACTTCATCCAGGCGATTCCTCGAAAGGCCTTCAGAGGAGCGACGGACATCAAGAACCTGTGAGAGCTTATGACTCGCCAGCACAGAGATGACTAAACTAACCAGACTAAACCAACCCATGTCTCACCGTGCTTTCACTGTGTGTGTTTTACAGGCAGCTGGACAAGAATCACATCAGCTGCATCGAGGACGGAGCTTTCCGAGCTCTACGTGGACTTGAAGTATTGTGAGTATATAAGAAGACATATAGATGTGTGTGAGAGCATCTCTTTTTATAATCATGGACGTCTGGTTCTAGCACTAAACTTACAGAATTCAGTTTTCTTCACTGGTGTCGGAAATAGAGTATAGATACTAGGGTTTAAAGTATCGTCATGACGTCATGCTTAAAACAATCGCAAAAAATGTTTTGCCTTTGAGCTGTTTTCATATTTTACCTACCGCGCAAATTATATGTGCAATAGTAGCCTGTTCTTCATCAGTTGAAACAAACAAAAAAGAAAACATTATTGCATTGTATAGGCCTACATAGAAATATTTATTTTACATATTAAAATATAACAAGTTTAATAAGTTTAAATGTTTTTTGTACTTCTGTACAAGCAATAAGCAGCTGCAAACTTTCATCTTCAGAACAAAATTAGGCCTAATAAATTAACTTTCAAAGTATTAAAGCAACATCAAATTAAGATATGTATGTTTGAAAGGTAACTCGTCTTTTTCTTACAGCAATACGAATATGATTTAATGCGCTTTTGAACTATATAGAGAAACAGTGCTTTGACTTGAGCAGCCCCGGGAACACAGACGCTGTACAGTCCTCATGCAGGGGTGATGGGTCGCGTTAAAATCAGCAGGGTCGAAATGGTATCATCCAACCACAATCGATTCATCTGGATGTTTGTTTGTTTGTTTTGATCAATGACAAGCCGGAGTGAAATAGGAGTAACGAGGCCATTTTTACAGAAAATTGTGTGAAAATGTAAGAAGTAGAAGTAAAAGTCGGCTGAAAAATAATTACCCCGGTAAAGTATAGACACCCACAATTTCTGCTTAAGTAAGGTTACAAAGTATTTGTACATCATTACTGTTTTTCTTTCATCTTCTTACACACATTTTCAAACATTACATAACCCTTTTGCTGTTTAGATATCGTCAAAGTATATCCAAAGTTCCAAAATGTTAAAAGCTGTGTATAAATAGTTTTGAATTCTTGAGAGATCTGGCTGGATTATTTCATGGTTAATAATCAGAAGTGATGATCAGTGGGAACAATCAGTAATAGTTTCTGTGATGTTTGGCAGAACCCTGAACAACAACAACATCAGCAGCATCCCAGTGTCCAGCTTCAACCACATGCCCAAGCTCAGGACCTTGTGAGTAACCCACACACTATATACTGTTAGCAACGTGCTTTAAAAATTCATAATAATCATAAAATTCTTTTTTCACAGCTAAGAGTTTATTTCATGCAATTATAACTCACAATAATGAGTGTATATCACACAATTCTGAGAAAAAAAAACAAGTTTTCAAACCAATTTCAGGAGGAAGGGCTGACGATTATTAGACACAGCTGGCACCATTTACTGATCAATCCCAATCCTTACCTCGCCACTATGAATAGTCTAGTTTCCTTCCCTTCCGTATCTCGTTTGTTTGCATTCCCGCCACCTCCCCTTCTCCAGCATTCTCTCCTTTCCTCGGGGGGGCACGCAGGGTTCGAGCCGGACTCCGAGCCACGCCCTCATTAGGGCTCGGGGTTCACCGATCTCCCGCCTCGTCCCCGACAACATGCTATTTTTATCACTATTACTGAGGAAGCGCAAACTAGTGAAATTGCGATGGTTTTTTTTTGCAATTGTGAGAAAGTCACAGTTACCTTGTGGAGGAAACCCTTCAGTGGAGGAAACAGGCTTCCATACATTAGGATGGAGTATGTGTGTGTGTGTGTGTGTGATCTTTACTACGGGAACTGTACAGCAGTTTTACTGAGGCCCATCTTATCTGACAGAACAACACAGACAAACAGCAGTTAACACACACACACACACACACATTCCACACAGTCTTGGCGGGACGGCAGAGACCACACGGCTCTCCCAAAAGTCACAGTCAGTAATTCACACACACACACACACACACACACAGAAATAATCTCCCACACACACTGTTTTTAGGAAATGTATATTCTGCTATATTTCTCTGGAATTCGTGAACTCTTTTACCACATGGAGCTTCTTTCTCATTTCGTTCTGGTTTCTATATTGATTCATTTTTGTGTTCACATACAGGATTACGCTTTGGAATGGACAGGTTTCCATTAAATATAAATTCAAGTTTTAGAGAATGAAATCCAGACCCGTGACTGCAGTCAGTTTGTATGTTCCTTGTTTCTGTGTAATGTTTTGAGACATGAGTCCTCTTCTACCAAACAGAAAAGACCTTTCTAATCAGATCACGGAGCTACTGGGTGAAGATAATTGGTTACTGGCATTAGTAGCAGAGCTCAGTGACAGGCTTAGCACAGCATGAGTTTCCCTGTTGCTCCAGACGGGTTTATGCTGGCGAGAGCTGGTCTGGTGTTAGACCAGCATGGCCTTTCTGCTAAAGCCGACTGAGATTAATCTAGTCAAGAAGCCTGGTGAGAGACCAGTACCCAAAACACAGCATGACCTGCTGCTGCTTTTATTGGCCGAGCTCTGAGCAAACACCACAGTGGACCTGGCTAAAGAAATGACCTAAAAATTAACATTAGCTGAGAAATATGTCTCTGGATCAGTGTCTCAGCAATGGAAGTGAATGGGTGCCATCAGAATGAGAGTCTGATAAAGACATCACAATAATCCACAGCACTCCAGTCCATCAGTGAACATCTGGAGAAGACAAAAGCAATCCAGAATTAGGATCATAGGTTCATAATCCATAATAACCACATCCGTCTCCTGTCGTCTCTCACATCAAAATCTAGCCACATATTTGTTAAGAGTTTAGATTTCGCTTGTAAACGCCGCTTGATCTGTGCAGATTTCCCTCCTGATTCAGACTCCAGAGGAAACATTATTATGGATTTTTCATAGTTTAGCCAGAAGCAGTTTAAAAGTTATTAATGCCTTAATACTGGATTAGTTTGATCTTCTGTCTCGTCCAGATGTTAACTGATGGACTGGAGCGCTGTGAATTATTCTGATGATCTTATCAGCTATTGTTATTCCGACGGCACCCATTCACTGCAGAGCATCAGATTCAGCAGCTATTCTTCATCCTTAGGTTACAAGGAATTGGATAAAACCTTTTCCTTAACATTCATGCTGCCATTTTTCCACCTTCAGCCGTTTACATTCCAACAACCTGAACTGCGACTGCAATCTGTCCTGGTTGTCTCAGTGGTTGCGTGAGCGGCCGACCATCGGTCTGTTCACCCAGTGCAGCGCTCCGACTCCACTTCGAGGACTCAACGTAGCCGAGGTCCAGAAACATGAATTCAGCTGTTCAGGTAAACAAGCCTTCCAGTCCCTCTCAGACACCAGCGTCTGCTGCACTGTACTGGTCTGAAGTGAAGAGCGTGGTCTGATGTATGCTAACTGCACGCTTTATTACTCATGCCCTCTTCTTATTCCGTGTTAATGTTCCTCTGCAGGTCAGTCTGAAGACGCAGCTGTTCAGTCGTGTAGTTTTGCCACAGGCTTGTGTCCGGCCGCCTGCACCTGCAGTAATAATATTGTGGACTGCAGAGGGAAAGGACTGACGGCGATCCCGGCCAACCTGCCCGACAGCATGGCAGAGATGTAAGATCCTGTAGCAAGAAACGGCAAGGTTTTGGGTTCAATTCCCACTAAATGAATTAAATGTGCATCTTAAATGCAAAGATGGTCGGTTTGGATAACCCAAGCTGATCTAAAAACCCACAAAGGCTGATGTAAGATTAACTAGGGATGTCCCTCAAGGATGGGGATTGGGACCGATCAAGCTTTTTACTCTGGTCAGTATCAGCTGGAGTTCTAACCATATCTCCACTTTTATGTTGCAATCTTTATGCTTATTGTATATATAAAATTAAGTAAGTTTGCATCATTAGTAACATATTCTACCTGCAAAGAGATATTTCCTCACAGAGAGTATATCATATTTATATATATACACACACATATTACACACACACGTTTACTCTCTGCACAACTCTGCATACATTGGATTGATTTTAATAACTTTCATGTATTAGGATTGTGCATAAAACACTAGGAAGAGACAAGTATCGGATCGGCTGATACTTGGACTGGGACATCAATATTAAGCATTCTTTTTTAAAATGTCAACAAAAAAAAATCATCTAAGTAATACAAACTTTCGGGGGAACGTCTAATTTGATAATTTTGTGGAAATACTTATTTTGAACATTTGAAGGTAGTAACATTTGAAAAGTGTAATATTACAGTTCCCAAGGTTTTGGGTTCAGTTCCTAGAAAATGCATGAATTAATGAAAAGCATAACGTGAATGCAATAGAAGTAGCTTTGGATAAACACAAAATCTGCTAAAAACACGCTTTTGTACATAATGTGAATAATTTCTTCTTCATGGTTCTTAGAATAGTTCTTCATTTAGTTTTTTTCTAAAAAGCTTTTTAAATTGAGGTTAATTTTAGGGAACATTTCAGTCTGTCAATTTGAATATTCTCTGAAAATAGTAACTTAATTTAAAGTTAAAGTTCCTGTAATGATGCAAGCAACACCAAAGTTGTTGGTTCAATTCCCAGAAAAGGCATGAACTGAATAAACGTATTTCTTGAATTCAGTGCAAGTCAGTTTGGATAAAAGCATCCGCTGAATACAAAAGTTTGAGCCTGTGAGGTGCTGTAGCAAAACATAGAGGCCAGTATAATGTGAAAAAGGGGCACGCACAAACATGCGCACTATTTCCAGACGTGAGAGAAAGAACTACAGCCACTTGTGATCTGTCGATTGCAGTGGCATGATCTAGGACAGATGTATTTGGACACGCTCACAGAGACTGAAAAGAGCAGTCCGCAGAGAGACGACCACAGGAATGTGCTGTCGGGAATCACTGCAATCCAAAGAATGTAAATTGTGTTTCTATATTTCCTAGCGGGTGCCCTGCTTTTGAAGAGAAGGGAAATTCTGCAAGTGTTCAAGTCGAACTGTTATTGCCTGTGGCTCTGAAGGCACTAAATGACCCTGACAAATGACTTTCCTGTTTTAAATGAGGGTTTTTCGACTGAAAACAACTGCTTTCTTCCCAGCGCTGTGGCCTGAACCTGCAGGGTGTGCCATTAAAACAGACCCTTAAAAACTCCGGCAGCCCCCACAGACTCTAATGACATCCAAACGCACCGCATCCGGCTTTATCAGCCTGGCTGATGTTCACTCTGTTCTCCAAGAGACAGATTGTTTGCCGTCAATGTTTCCTATGACAGCTCATTCCAGCCAGGCCACGGAAATTATACACACATGGGAGTTCAGACTACCTTTGAAAGAATTACTGTATGTAGCATTTACATGTTTAAACACTGCATTTAAAACGTTATTTTAGAAAAGGCAAATGTTTCTCAGTCGCTTTGTGATTGTACTGTACTTGTCAATCACCTGCAAAAGGACAATGCACAGTATATTAAGGCTGGAATTCACAACACAACTTACAACTACACCAAACACAATCATAGTCTGAAGATATATATTTAAAAAAAAACAAAAGTATGTGTCTGTTGCACACTAAACTCTCCTCCCCAGTATCTGCAGACTGACTCGGGCGTTTAGCAACTAGCACTGACTTGTCCAGAATGAAAGTTGTGTGTGCATTTAGTGTATTGCAGCCATAAAGTAAACAGTGATTGTTTGTTCTTGTTCTTTGAAAAACAAAAAGGTGCCTAAACCTGCAAACGAAAGCTTTAGTTACGTAAATATAAAGCAAGCTTCATGCATGAATGCAATACACTCTGTTAAATGATCCTTCATAGGGCTATGGGGGTTGAGCACGAGCATGGCGGAAACAAAATGCTGAATACTTAAAATAGCTAGAAACCTGGTAATGAAGCGAACAGAACTAGTGGTACACAGATACACACTTGGGCTGATATGGAGTGTGGGAGTGTGTCTGTGTCTGCTCGGGTGGATTTGAGATGGCAGTGAGACAAAACAGAGAGCAAAAACATGTCAATGTTGCAATAATTCCTGCATTTTTCTCTGTTTCTCTTTTCACAGACGACTGGAACAAAACAGCATCAAGTCCATCCCTCCAGGGGCCTTTTCTCCTTATAAGAAACTGCGGAGAATGTACGTTTGCAGAAAACACAACACTCCTCTGATGTGCGCTAGATACTTTTATAGACACCACGGTCACTGTAAGCTGACAACCAGATCACATTCAAATGTATCGATTAGACTTGTTCGTACAGAATCCAGTTGAATCAGTAATATAAAACTGCTGTAATCCTCTGTACTGACTTCTAACCTGCTGTAAATGAACAGCTGGAAGCCAAGGTTGATGTGGTAGACCACCTTGAACCAGCAGAAACCAGCCTGACCAATTGAAACAGTGTGACATTCACTGCCTTTCAAGTTGACATGTAGAGCAGCTTGTGAAAACCCAGATACACAGCGCTCTGCAAATTCCCATCGCATCTCGTCGAGGAGTATTTTCTCTCGAAGTGTTTGCCATGCTGAACTGCCGTGTGGTTTGATGGCTAGACCGCAGGCTTATTAAAGTCTTCTCCAGGGCCTATAATGCCTGCCGTTTACTAATAGTCCTCACCACAGCGCCACCACAGCAGGGCTGGAGGCTACACATTTACATACCTACAGCCACACGAGCCTAAAACAGCCCCAGCCCAGTGTGATCCAGGCCAGCTCTCGTCACTTTAGATCATCTACTGACACTCCTCTCTCTCTCTTTACAGAGATCTCAGCAACAACCAGATTTCTGAGCTTGCTCCTGATGCCTTCCAGGGCCTGCGCTCCCTAAACTCACTGTGAGTGTGTGTGGAATGTTATCTTTGAAATGTGGCTTTCCAGTGAAAGACTGCTGTCAAATCTACTGTAGGTTCCTATCTGATGAAGAATAATTGACAGAGCAGCCATCGAGTGTTAGACAGTGTTTAGGTTATTATATGCAGAAACTTTTAGGTTCAATAATTAACACCTCTGTTTTTTCAGAATTTAGAAGTAAGAAATGACCTGTCAATAAGTTTTTATATAAACTATGCATTCCGCTAGTTTCTCAGTTTGGTGTGTTTCACCTGGCCACAAAATAATATAGAGCTGAGTATCATCAGCATAACAGTGAAAGCTACCACCATGTCTCCTGATAATATCTCCCAAAGGTTACATGTAAAGTGTGAAAAGTAACGGCCCTAGTACTGAGCCCTGAGGTACTCCATACTGAACTTGTGATCGATATGATGACTACTGAGTGTGTGTGTGTTCTTGTTTTTTAGCAACACAAACTTAATTGTGTGAGTATGACAGCGGTAGTACAATTTGAAGGCTGTTTATGAGAACACTGCCTATGTCCTATTTGATAGAATTAGTTTTTTTAATCTAAGAATGCACAAAACAGGGTTAGGTGTGAGTGTGTGTGTGTGTGTGTGTGTGCTGTAAGTACGGTAGAGGACGCTGTGTTTAGAGTGTCAGAAGCAGTTTCGAGTGCTGTGAAGGGTTGTTTGCGGCATATCTCATGAAAATGTATTAGGCCACGCTGACTTAACCTTTCTGGGCATAAACTCATTAATATTCATGACAACCCTTCACCGCGTCCTAACTTTCTGTACATCACCAAAGTTCTGTATTTGTTGTGATTTTCAATTCAGTTCCATCCGAGATTTTATAAGTCAGCGGACTGTCCACAGGTTTTCTTTTTTTCTTACAATTTGCATGAAATGAAAACTTATGCAACCTGTTTTGTAAATGTGTCTTATTGCTCTTATTGTTACCTCTCAGGGTTCTGTATGGCAACAAGATCACTGATCTGCCCAAAGGAGTGTTTGACGGACTCTACACCCTCCAGCTGCTGTGAGTGTGTCTTCCAGAGCGAGATTTCATTCCTCAGGACTTGCGCAAGAGTATATAGGGCTGTAAAATCAACATGGACAGAACAGCTCTGATCACTTGGTTTGGGAATAATTTGCTCTCCATTGGAGAATCTGTTGAGATATCTAAGGGTTTCTTTTTATGGCAGTTTTTTTCATAAGGGCTGGGAAGTACTTAACGGGTGTAGATGATAACAGTCTATTTAATGTAAAGTGCTCGCTCGACATGTTGCTGTTTCATCAGCATCTCTCTCTTTGTGGTGTGTTTCCAGCCTTCTGAACGCAAACAAGATCCACTGTCTTCGTGCCAACACCTTTCAGGACCTGCAGAATCTCTCACTGCTTTCTTTATATGACAACAAAATCCAGACACTGGCCAAGGGCACCTTCACCTCGCTACGTGCCATCCAGACCCTGTGAGCTCTCACACACTCACAACATATGCATTTAAGTGATTTTAATAAATCTGAAAGCTGAATGGTGTTTGCGCAAGGATGTTGATGAGGTGCCTGTGTTTGTGTGACTGCAGTCATCTGGCTCAGAATCCCTTCATCTGTGACTGTAATCTGAAGTGGCTGGCTGACTACCTGCGCTCCAACCCCATCGAGACCAGCGGTGCCCGCTGCACCAGCCCTCGCCGGCTCGCCAACAAACGCATTGGCCAGATCAAGAGCAAGAAGTTCCGCTGCTCTGGTAAAACACGAAACATCACTGTAGAAACACCAGACCCTACACACCATCAAACACAGTCACGCTGGCTACCCATCACACACTGCGTATCATCACAAACCACACAACCGCGACCTCTTACTGTAATGAATGAGCCGTTTCCCACACCATATAAACTACAGTGACACTGCAGGTAACACGCATTACAGCAGAACCTGATTTTGCTGAGTTCGGCGTGTCCCTGGGTCAACACTTGAAC
The DNA here is from genome assembly GCA_032361065.1 of Enteromius trimaculatus. Taxonomy (NCBI): domain Eukaryota; kingdom Metazoa; phylum Chordata; class Actinopteri; order Cypriniformes; family Cyprinidae; genus Enteromius; species Enteromius trimaculatus. Next base: position 1,908,845 of record JAUMHP010000063.1, read on the forward strand.
AACATTGTGATTAGCCAATCAGATTTGAAGAACCAGTTTAAAGTTTTTGTGAAGTTTAGGCTTACAATCAGTGTTTAGTGCTTGTACATCAGTGACAGTCATCTATCATTTCCTCTGATTTTAGGCATTACTCATGGGTACGATATATGGTCAGAAATAAAATTTTGGAATAAAATGTTGTTCCAGGGTCAACAAAATATGTTAACCCAGGAACACGCCTAACTCAGCTAAATCAGGACCTGCGATCATACGCTATCAGTTATATACTACAAAATACATATCAGTACGGAAAATTCACATTCTGCTCACCATGGCTGCATTTATTTGATATAGTAAAAAATATTATTTCAATTTCATATGTCTGTATTCTGTGTGAATCTGTGTTAAAGTGTAATTTATTTCTGTGATGTTCAGCTGAATTGTCAGCATCATTACTCCAGTCTTTAGTGTCACGTGATCTTCAGAAATCATTTTAATATACTGATTTACTGCTCAAGAAACATTTCTGATTATTATTTTGAAAAAGGATTCTTTTGATATTATGTTAAAAACAGTTGTGTTGCCCAGTATTTTTCATACATTTTATTTCTCGGGATTCACAGATGAATAGAAAGTTCAAAACCAACAATACCGTTTGGTCAATTTTGCACGAAGCATGATGTTTCATAGTGTCTTGTTGAGCAAAAGAGACTTTCTGTATAACAAATAGTTTCCAGTGTATCATGTTTTGTTTTGGAAAATGGATCACGATGCTATACAGGAATTTTGAACCGCATTATTTCCTGTGTTACACACAGTGCATGCAATGCTTGATACAGAGAAGCTCAGGAAAATACAGTTTGCAGAGCTGATTCTCACACAAGCATTTTATCCAAGAAAGTCTCTGAACAACAGCTGCTGAAATGGATTGATACACATAACGAAACACAAGCCAGACACATGTCCAATCTCAATGTTTCATGCTGTGCACCACTGCATACACACTACACCTGTACGGTAACCCTCCGTGCTTTATCAGTTTCCCAAAGCTCATCTGTGAATGCGTTTGTGTATTCTGAGATGTTGTATGATTAGTTTTGGTGATTGTTGTCTTCTTGTGTCTCTATCACAGCCAAAGAGCAGTACGTCATCCCAGGTGAGTGTGTGCTGCGTTCATGAACATGACACAAAGCCTCGACTTTCTTCATAGCCTGTGAAGTTTAATTCCACTACAATAAAGTAAGAAATCATGATGAGTCATTTTAGAAGATCATGTTGAAAGTGGGGATTTGGTGGTGGTTGCTCTGACAAACACTCGCGGTCTCCTGGAGTGTGCGTGTGCTTTAATTATTAAACACTCATTAGATAACAGCCTCAGCTTTGGTGCATGTGGACACTTCCTCTGTTTGTCTCTCCTGATGTTTCTCTGAACGCATCTGGTTGCGAGGCCGGATGATGACAGTGTTGTGTTTGCTACAGGAACGGAGGACACCAGGCTGAGCAGTGACTGTAATAATGACCCTGTCTGTCCGGCCAAGTGTCGCTGCGAGTCCAATGTAGTGGACTGCTCCAATCTACGGCTGAACCGCATCCCTGAGCACATCCCAGCATCCACCACTGAACTGTAAGACAGCAAACAGTCTCCCTTACAAAAATCAACCACGCTTGTATTGTAGTAAAAGGTAATACTAAGGTTTTTTGGTGCATTGATTACCATTTGTATAACAGCTTTACTACAAAAAGCATGGTAAAACTATGGTAGAATCATGCATAATTAGTTACACTGGACCACAAAACAAGTCATAATCAGATTTTCTACGTTGAGATTTGTACATTATCTGAAGCTGAGTAAATAAGCTTTCTGATGATGTGTTTGATGATGATTTGTTAGGAGAGGACAATATTTGAAATATACAACTACTGGAAATTTGGAAGTATTGAGAAAATTGCCTTTAATGTTGTCCAAATGAAGTTCTTAGCAATGCAAATTACTAATCAAAAATAAAGTTTTCATATATTTATCGTAGGACATTTACAAAATATCTTCATGGAACATGATCTTTACTTTTGGCATAAAAGAGAAAATGGATAATGTTGCCCCGTACAGTGTATTGTTGTAGATTGCTAAAATATACCTGTGCGCTGATGACTGCTGCTGTGCTCCAGGCTCAGATTTGGTAAATAGGTTTTTTGGTTTTGTTAGTAAGCCTTGCTGAAAAAAACAAAACAATAGAAACTAAATTGTAATGGTTTCCACTACAAATGCCATTACTAACATTGCATACCATCAATTGACCATTAAAATCATTAAAACTTTTAGTTTTAGTGGTTTTAACAAGCCACCATTTGAAGGCAACCATTTACCTGTAAAGACCAACAGGCACCATCACAGTTTCCATTAAAACCAATACAAGTCCTATTATAACCAGGATAACCATTACAAGCTCCCTGGTGGTTTCTGTTCCAGTTTTCAGCAGGGTAACCATGGTTAATTTCCGTAAGGGCTGTCTGTGTTATTTCATCTCATTCTTTGTGTTTTCTCCAGGCGTCTCAACAATAACGAGATCACAGCGATAGAGGCCACAGGTGCTTTCAAGACGCTGTCTCACCTGAAGAAAATGTAAGTGTCTCCCCTCTCTCTTGTTTGTGTGACGCTCTGGTCCTGATGCTCCACTGACATCATGGTTCCATCTGCAGAAACCTGAGCAACAATAAGATCTCTGAGATCGAGGATGGTGCGTTTGAGGGGGCGTCTTCAGTCAACGAGCTGCACCTGACGGCGAACCAACTGGATTCTGTGCACAGCGGGATCTTCAGAGGACTGGACAGCCTACGCATGCTGTGAGCCCCCGCTTCTGCCGAAACACAGTCAGATTCAGACGTAATGTAAGGTTTTAATCTTCACGTCTTTCTGTTGTAGAATGCTGCGCAACAATCGCATCAGCTGCATTCACAACAACAGCTTCACAGGTTTGAACAACGTCCGTCTGCTGTCGCTCTACGACAACACGCTGACCACCATCACACCCGGAGCCTTCGACACGCTGCAGAGCCTCTCAACCCTGTACGAGCCAAACACACACTGGCAGAAATCCTGAGAAAGAGTTTAGCATGTGGTGGTAGAGACAGATGTTTCCTGTAATCATTAACTCGAGCCAGATCGTTCCTGGGAAGTCCCTTCAACACTTTTTGAATTGTTTTTTCCTCATGTATTAGTATCATTTGACTTTAAAAACCTTTCACACTGAGTCAGTCACACCCAAAGATTAAAATTACCACACGATTAATTCAACCTCAAGCCATCCTAGGTGTACACTGTATATGAATTTCTTGTTTTAGACGAATACAATCAGGGTTATATTATAAAATATCCTGGCTCTTCCGAGCAAATAGTGGTTTCTAAAAGAATTAGAGCACTAAATTCTGAGACGGGAGGGAGTAGTGTCGGAAGTCAAAAGTATGAATTCTTATTAAATCTAAACATTTATTATTAAACAATTATATTTATTTAATAACTAGGGCCTGCACTTTAACACGTTAATTTAAATTGATTAATTGCACAAAAATAACGCGTTAAATTTTTTTAACGCATTTTAATCACATTTATTTTTGCACAGCGGAACGTTTCTCACTGGATGAGTTTTGGCAGACGGATTATACTGGAGCACAACTAGCGTTTCTATTGTTCTGAATGCACTTGAAAGTAGGGATGCATCGATCCAGATCAGCCGATATGTTTGCGCGTTTTGTCAGCAAAGCAGTGCTGCGTCCGAAATCGCATACTGCTTAAGTAGGAACTACATTTAAAACCGAACCTACTACTCGACCGTTAAAACAGTAGGTACTATATAGTATGAATGGAGGTCGTCACAACAGCGCGACAATTTAAACTTTCAATAAGTCATCCGTTTGTTTAGATTGTGTTAAACAAGTGTAATTT
>JAUMHP010000063.1:1916484-1938718 GCA_032361065.1 Enteromius trimaculatus
CCACTTCTTTACAAACCCCGAAAGCACCAAATATCTGATTTAGATGAGCTGAATATGGATAAAAATTGTAATTGAAAACTTTTTAAGGATGTTAACAGGTCATGAATACCATTATTGTTATTTCAGATGAATTCAGTAACAGAGTCAGGGTTGCACAGCTTCTGCAATAAAAGCAGCTCAACAGAAGACAGCATGAATGTTTGGGCCTACATTTATGATTTATGTCTTTGAATTACATTTTTGATCAGTCTTAACATGTTAATGTGACTCATATTTGTCAGTCATAAAAATAGACTAAATGTGTTTTAAATGAACAGTAACCAGGTTTATATATGTATATGTTAATAATTTAATAATTGTTTGTAAGGGAATTCTCATATTGAACATTGTCTGTGCTGTTCTAAGGTCTCTGCATGGTAATGACGTCTCTGAACTGCCTGATGGGATCTTCAACGACGCTGCTTCGCTCTCACATCTGTGAGTAAAGGGTTCAATTGTGCCTAAATATACAAAACACGGCTGGAATACCAGCCTCTCCTGCCATTTGTTTTTACTTGAGGGGAGTTGAGCAGAATTCAAACACGCTTTGTTTGGCGTTTTATACGTTCCAGAAGTCTACAGCGCCATCTAGCAGTAATGAGCATGTAATACAGTACGCAGCCTCTCTGAAACCTCTCCTTTCCTGTTTTCTGTTTTTTACAATTTCTCTTTTCATAGATGACGTATTTGTCTATCTTTAAGATGTTCCATCAAGTCTGGCTGGTCAATATATAAAACGTTACTGAATATTAAGGTTGTGAAGATTTCATCAAGGTGATCAAAAACAAGTGCAAAAATCTTGAAAATGACAAAATGTAAAAATAAGCAGGTGCAAGTTAAAAGACAATTTTAATGTATGTTGAATCAAAACAGTGGCTTTTGGTGAGAAAGGAGCAGGTAAATACCAAACTAGTTTCTCAGAACTTTATCTCACACAGTAACCTGAAGCGGGGACATACATGGGTGTTTTTATTAAATGCATTCTTTTGACCGGTTACACCTTATTTTGATAGTCGACATTCTACTAACTATAAGTATCTACATGTTACACTCCAATTAATGCACATTACTTTTCAACTACATGTCTATAACTCTCAGAGTAACTGGTAGGTTTAGGGTTAGTAGAGTAAGTTTCTGATAGTCAGCATGTTGTATGTTGTGGATCCCTCAAAATAAAGTGTTAGAAGATATTCAGCAGACAGTCTGTTAATACTCTAAGGACTGCTGGTTGACATGTGGTTGTGTTACCGTCTGCCGTCAGGGCGATCGGGGCGAACCCTCTGTACTGTGACTGTCGTCTGCGCTGGCTCTCTGACTGGGTGAAGACGGGCTACAAGGAGCCTGGCATCGCTCGCTGCGCTGGACCGCACGGCATGGAGGGAAAACTACTGCTCACCACGACTGCCAAAAGGTTTGAGTGTCAGGGTAAGCTGCACAAGTGGATGGACGTGACAAAACTCAAGATATCAGATCGAATAGTTTTGTAGAGCGCTAATGGGGCCGGTTGCACCAGCTAGAAGTTAAAAAGCTGGGTGTATGCCCTATGTATTACCAAATCAAATAAACCACCACCGGGCAGTATTTCCTGAGGTAAGCGTCACATCGTGGGACACATTTATACCACATATACAGTTCCTGACAGAATTTGAAAGCTGATTGAAAGCACAAAACTTACTGCGATTATTGGATGGCAATCACGCTACAAATAATGAATAGAATTAAAGATGTGAAATATTTCCAAGCATTTATACTGTCCTCCAAGCAACAGTTTCTCTTAATAATCCCAGATCATACGTAATACTTTACAGCATAATTTCATGCTGTACAGAAATAGTTTTTATTTTAAATTTATGGTACAAAATGTACAAAACGGAACATGATCTTATTTAATATCCTAATTATTTGTGGCAAACTGGATAATTTGCTACAAATATACATATGCAATGCAAAGACTGACAAGAGGGTTAAATAAAGACCTGTGTGTGCTTCATGTCATCAGATCTCTAGCTCTGTGTCATGTTGTGTGTGTCTGCGCAGGTGAAGTGGACACTGCTATACTGGCGAAGTGCAACCCCTGCATGTCTAAGCCCTGTCTGAACCATGGCAGCTGCGAGGCCGATCCAATGGATGGATACAGGTGTCGCTGTTCTGAAGGCTTTAAGGTGAGCACAAAAACCCATCAGCAATGTGAACGCAGACAGATGGGCGTGAAACTTTACACATTTCGCTTCGCACACAGGGTAAGAACTGTGAGACACCGCTCAACGCTTGCGTCAGTGAGCCCTGTAAGAACGGAGGAACGTGCCGCATGTCTGGAGAAGAAGATGAGGGCTTTAGGTGAGTCTCAACATCCCTTCCTAATCATCTGTTAATGCGTGAAGTGGGTAAAAGCAGGCATTAAAGTGTCATTTCTTATTTAGCTCTTGGGGTGAAATATGACTTGGACTTCTTCATGAAATTTAAAGCCCTGTTTAAAGTGATGCATTTGTGTTTTCTCAGCTGTTCGTGTGCTGCAGGCTGGGAAGGTCCCACGTGTGACACTGACATAGACGAGTGCACAGACAACGACTGTCAGAACGGAGCAACCTGCATAGACGGCATCAACAATTACACCTGCTTATGTGCCCCTTTTTACACAGGTACACTTCTTACCACATTACACTACACTTTATTTTGATAGTCTACTTCTGGCATCCTACGAACTACAAGTAACTTTGCAAGCACATGTCAACTGTTATAGTTAGCATTAGAGTAAGCTGGCATGTAGTTGCAAAGTGTAGTCAGAATGTCTGACCATCAAAATAAAGAGTAAGCAGATATTAAGTTACTTGTAGCTAGTAGGTCTAAACTGGACAGTATGTGTACTTACAATGCAGGAAATAATATTACTGTGTGATATAAGGTAACTGCATGGGGTAAGGCTTTAGGGGTAGGTTCAGGTTTATTACCTAGTTATTAACCAGTTATTCACTATAATAAGTTTAAAATAACGTGCTACCATATTTTTGGTTATTTTAAAGTGTAATATTTATAAACTCCTTGTACTTACTACATGGTTAGGGTTAGAATTAGTGTTTGCATAACTACATTTTCATCATGCTCTGAATATCTTGTAAGCACACTGTTATAGACTTACAGACGGCACTGTTTGTGTGTGTGTAGGGGAGATGTGTGAGGATATGGAGGACATGTGTGCTTCTGCTCGCAGTCCCTGCAAACACCAGTCCACCTGCTTCATCACAGTCACCGGCCCAAAGTAAGCACATCTCCTTGCACCTAGCAGTCTTTTTATCACCCTAATGGTCATATCTTTTTAAAGAGCTGTGTACATGTGTGTTGATCCAGGTGTATATGCGCCCCTGGTTATGTGGGTGACGACTGCAGTGTGAACTATGACGACTGTAAGGAGCACAGGTGTCAGAATGGGGCACAGTGTTTGGACGAGGTTAACGGATACTCCTGCGTTTGTTCCAAGGGCTACAGGTCAGTTCTATACAAAAATATCTTTACATTTGGACACCACTTTCCAACCAGTGACCAATTCCTTAGTGGACCCTAATCGCACCCTGCCACATCGTGTACTTTGGAGATTAGTTGTAGTCGTTATCCAGGCGGAGATACTGTGGAGCGTGGCCTTCAGAGAGATTGCCCTGCCGCCTCTTATTATTGTCAGCCATCAAACCCATGAGACACAGACAACACAACAGCAGATGTTTAATCTGGAGCGTTTTATCTGACTCTGTAAGTGAAGAAGTTGAGGATTTGTATCCTGGAGTGCACTTTACATGCAGCACACATCTTCGTAGGATGAATGGCTTTTGTTGTGGTATTCCATATCCATAAGTCATCTTGGATAAAAGTTCAAAAGCTCAATTTTCACGTACTCTTTTTGTACTCAATTATAAAAATGTTTGCAATGCTCTGCAGTGTTACTACGAAATAGACCTGTCACGAATATATTTGACTTATATATTTTATAAAAGTATGTCTCATCCCTGAACCTAGAGAGAATAATACTGAAAGTTAGGGATGCACCGAATATTCGGCCACAACAGTATGCACTAAACGTGCTTGTCTGAAGCAACATTTCTGCAGTGTGGACGTATTTCAGTATATCTGAGAAAGACCCACAGGTAGAGATTTGCAAATAATGCCGAATTTTCAAGAGGGGGTGCGTCTGCAAAGACTTTCTCCATGTCGTGTTTAATTTATCACCTGAAATCCAAACATGAATTTGAGAGGAACACGGCACAGAAAAGGAAAACCCCTCTGAGCACACCCACTCCGTCTGTGATGGACATTTCTGAAAGGGATTTTAGTAAGGTTTACTAGGGCTGAGCGAGATATATATTGATATAGTTGCGCATGTCGTCATTAAAGCCAGTTCTTTGATTAGCGGTAAATCTCCATCAGCTGATTTTAAACAGACCAGCAGTTAATGCACAGAGCCGTACACAATATCGTGTTCAGTTTGGCAGGTGAATCATTGGCGTTGCTTGTCAGTGATCTACGGAGGTCCGTTTGAAAACAGCTGATGGAGATTAACCATGTATGGGGTACCAGAGCCACTTGTGTATGACCTCTGGTCCCTGCACAACTGTCTCACCTCTAACAGCTTATGGAGTTCCAGTAGTGTTTTTTATGTATGTTGTTATCTGTGAGATATTGTTTGACTGTTTGTCTGTTGTTATATAAAATAGTGATTCAGATCTTGACCCACACAATTGCTCTTTTCTTCTCTTCTCCTGCAGAAGAGCATGCATGACAGAAAAAATCAATTACAGTTAGATTTGAAATGATCAGAAAAATGACCCGAAACATTTTGTCTGCAGTGGACAGCTTTGTGAAGTCCCATCTACTCCACGCTCTCTTTGTGAGCTGGCCGACTGTCAAAACAACGCCCCCTGTGTGGAGCGTGGGGGCCATGCACTCTGTCAATGCCTGGAAGGGTTTGGTGGACCACGCTGTGAAAAGTTGGTCAGTGTCAACTTTGTGGACCGAGACTCCTACCTGCTACTGAGTGACCTGAAGAACTGGCCTCAGGCTAACATCACGCTACAGGTACTCAACAACGCTCTAACTTTTTCTAGGCCCTGGCAAACTTGGTGCCGATGATAGATCTCTTTGGTTCTGTTCTCAGGTGTCCACCGCAGAAGACAATGGCATTCTTCTGTACAATGGGGACAATGATCACATTGCTGTGGAGCTTCATGAAGGTCATGTTAAAGTCAGTTATGACCCTGGCAGCCAACCAAGTCATGCAATCTACAGGTGATCTGAAGTTTAAGTGGTATTGTTACATTACTAGATTACTTTAGGTTAGATTTCATTTTCAAAAGATCAAATAATTTAGCATTTCCCAGTCATCAGCCATCTACAGATAAAATTTCATGAAGCTTCAATACAATTTAAAATTTCACATTAGATATCTTTCACGTTTATTTTTACACAGTACTGAGACCATCAATGATGGTCAGTTCCACACTGTAGAGCTGGTGACCTTTGACCAGATGGTGAACCTTTCCATAGATGGTGGTAACCCAACTACCATGGACAGCTTTGGGAAAGTGCAGCCCCTGAGGGGAGAAGCTCCACTATATGTGGGAGGTAGGAGTGCCTCCATCACAGCTACTAACCGTCATTCACCACTGTGAACCCACCTAGACATGACACATGCTTTCTACTCTATTGCTTATGAACTTTGGTAGAATCACCAAACCAAATGTGGGATAGGCTCTAAAAAATCCCCACCACTAACACACAGATGGACAGCCTGTCCAGAATGCAGAAGGACAAGTGAAGTGATATTGTCCCGATCATGATGGAATATCAACACTCCTCAAACAATGAGATTTGAATATATACAGTAACAATATATCAAGGATTTTCAAATCCTGTCCTAGAGTGGGCCACTACATAGTTTAACTCCAGCCCTTATTTAATCACCCTACCTGTAAATATCCAGCAATCCTAAAGCCCTTTATTAATTTGTTCAAGTGTTGGTCAGAGTTGTAGATCAACTCTGTATTGACCTTGAGGAACAGAATTTAAAGAACTCTGCCATACTGTATATAATTAATGGGAATTTATGTGACATTGGTGTTCCGCTCCATGTGTACCACTGGTCTCTTCCCAACTCTAACAACATCTTCTTGCTGAATCAGGCATGCCGGTCAGCGTCCACCCCACAGCTCCTCGCATCTGGCAGATCCAAAACAGCTCCAGTTTTCACGGCTGCATTCAGAACCTGTACATCAATAATGAGCTACAAGACTTCACCAAAACCCAGATGAAACCTGGTGTGGTGCCTGGATGTGAGCCCTGCCGAAAGATATACTGCCTCCATGGTATTTGCCAACCCAACACGGCCATAGGCCCCATATGCCACTGCCAGCCCGGATGGAGTGGGCAACACTGTGACCAGCCTTTGGCGAACCCCTGTCTGGGCAGCAAGTCAGTCAGATTTTTCAAGTGAACCATGCAGAGCAGACTGAGGTGCAACAAGTAATGCTGTAATTCTTTCATTTGTTTCACACAGGTGTGTCCATGGGAGATGTATTCCAATGGACATGCAGTCATATCGTTGTGAATGTCAGGAGGGTTTTCATGGAGCCCTGTGCAACCAGCAGGAAGAGCTCTTCAATCCATGCAGAAAGCTTCAATGCAAACATGGTCACTGTCAGATATCTGACAGAGGAGATGCCTACTGTCATTGTGAGATGGGCTACAGTGGAGAGTTATGTGACAAGGGTAAGAAAACATAAGCTCATCAACATGTGCTCATTATTAAGCATTCTGTTTCTGATGAGAAAAAGCATGAATAGCTGCTTTTATGGCAAATGCCGCAAAGACTTTTATGGCATTCGCCAATAATAATTGAATTATTACACGATTATGGCATCCGGTCAGTTTTGTCTTTGAACAACACAAGTGTGACACTCAAGAACACCAGAGGTTTACATTTGTGTTTTCTATGCTAATGAGCATTAGTTGTTGTCCGCTGTTGATTTGACTTTGACACGGTTTCTTCTGTTTTAGAGTCCGAGTGTCACGGGGATCCAGTGCGGGACTTCTACCAGGTCCAGCGCGGTTACGCCATCTGTCAGACCACACGCATGGTGTCGTGGGTGGAGTGCAGCGGCGCCTGCGACACCGGCTCCTGCTGCGCCAGTCAACGGATGAAACGCAGGAAATACACCTTTGAGTGCAGCGATGGCACGTCCTTCAGCGAGGAGGTTGAAAAGACCATCAAGTGTGGCTGTGTGGGGTGCATGTAGAACACAACCACTAGCATCACCACCTCATCACAGTCTGACAGAACCGCAGAAAGAGCCATCACAAAAAGTCAACAGAAGTAGATTTCATCTTTCATTGGGTATACAGAGACATATACCCCCCCACCACCACCCCAACCCCAATTTCCACCACAGCCTTTGGTAAGGTCTCAGAAAAGTAAAGTAACACCAAGTCTGCTGAGAGGAAGGCGAGAGAGGTGGCCCCTGGCTTGTTTCAGCCCAAAAGCAGGACAGTAGTCATGTATTAGAAGAAAATGATGGTCTTTTTGACTCTCTGCAGTGCAGGACGTGTATTTGAGCACATAAGGCTCCAAAATGGTGACGAAAGGAACATCCACATTTCCACCAAGCCTGAATAAAACTAAATGTATGATATATCTGTGTGGAAGAATACATCCTCGGAGACATGCCGGTAAAATAAAACCAAGATGTGCATGGAACAACATGCTGTCTTGCCAGATATTCAGTCATTTTGTGTTACGGGTGGCACACGGGACTCTTCCACGTGTCCCTGACCCAATTCCACTGCAAACATGACATCCTTAATAAACGACACGGGGGGCCAAAAATACCCAGCAGCCTTCCATGCTATTGTGTGAAGAGCTCTGCGGCGCTCCTGGTGCCATAACATAGAGTTACGTTGTTGGAGGTGAGCTTCTTTACTATGTCTTGACTTTCAATAGATCGAGGTAGAGCTGAAGAAAATCAAAGTCCAATAAAAGGATCCATTCGATCTATTCCATATAGTGTTTGTCATTCCATTACCTCAAACAGAGAACTCTACAGAATGTAAGGGAGAGCTGAAGTCAAGCGCTAGATAGATCTCATCGCACTGTTTTCTAAGATGCATGCTCATCGTCATGTGATGTCTGGATTGTGGTTAATATTAGTACTGCTGAGCAGAAAATAGAACATCGCTTATCGAAACACTGCTAAATATGCAACGCCACTGCAGTTTTTATATTGGTCAGTGTTGAAACTGTTTGAGGGGTACAATATGACTATGGGTTATGACCACAACACTGTACTCATCGAAGTGACAATTCTCCCGCGGACGTAACGGTAACGATTTCCCAGATTCCACCAAGTTCTCTTTTGGATTCCTGCAGTATTACCTCTGCAAGCTACTGCGTTCATGAAGGTTTGCGAATTCCCATGAACATCGTCCTAGGATTAAAGCATAAAGAAGTGCAGTTTGGCTTATTTCATTTAATTTCGGTGGGTGTTTATTTTTTTCGCGTTGATTTCCTTCTCCTAACTCCCTAGACCTTCACTTTATACAGAAATGCGTAACAGATTCTAATATATATTTGTATTTCATTTTGGTATAGTATTTTTATATGTTAAAGAATAAATTTGTGTTTTCAGGATTTTACTATCAAACAGCAGTGTGAAATTCGCTGACTTTTGGTGTTTTATTCGGCCGTTGCTTACGCAGGCTACAGTGGTTTGAAACCGGCCAAAAGCATAGATAATTATTAGCCTTATTGTAATAGGACCCAGTGTCGATTGTTTCGGAAGGGTTTTTTTGTTTTGTTTTTTTATTGTAAATGTTGTCTTCCACGTGAATACCACATTTAATTCATTTAAAATATCTGTGGTTGATTGTGTAATTATTTATTTTAAGACTGTTCCAGATAGAAAGCTGAAATTTCATTTATGAGTATGCTGATTTGAGTTGTAATAAAGCAGAGGAAAAAGAGGTCAAGACAAGGCATTTAATAAGGGTAGCTACCATCCAGTCCTCATATTAAAGAGCAAGTCAATATCCCCGGTTTCTGTGATTAAGATGAGAACTAGCAGTAATTTAATCCTCCATACATTCATTGTACCACATGGTTGGTTTCTCCACAATGTTTTGTTTCACGTTTGTGGATACTTATTGCTCTTATTGTACACTGAGGTACTGGGAATGAAAGTTAATGTCAGTTTCATTGCTTCCGTGCAGACAAATCATTGGAAAGGGTTCCAGACTTTTCATGTAGATTGCATGGGTCTGAACGAACCTTGTGGCAGTCACAACCATCGCGTCACGAACTCAAGAACCTTTATTGTGAAAGATACTGTCGCTGTTGCATATAGAACATTTAAGAGCTCTTGCTGTTTATTCTTCTGATGTTACGTTGATAGTTACATTAACTGCAGTTACTCCGAATGTAAGTAGCGCCACCAAAATGTTTACTGAACTTCCTCCTTTTTCATTCATTAAAATGTGTGATTATATGAGTGTCTGTCTGCTTTATCAAAACTACAAAAAATGTTTGAAACTTTTGGTTCTTGGCACAAACAAATTTGTTCGTCACTGAAAAAAAACATGGATTATTAATCATTTGCTCTACATAAATGTATTTCCTGTTGAATACATATACTAAAAATGATGGCTTCTACATGCATTTTCTGAATACTCAGTTAAGGTGCAATCTTTCCTTCTTCACCCACTTCAAACCATTTCACAGATTCTTGTCCAGGCTAGGCCAGCTCTCATCCCATGTTTAATGAAGTATTGCAGTCTTAAAAAAAACACTGAAAACGCATCAACAAAAGACAAAATGCATGAAACTTAAACCAAGTTGATTCAACTTGATGCACAACTCCTAAACCATTTAAATGGGGTATGGTCTTCAGTCCTGGTGATGGTATATAATAAATACATTTCAGAATGCTTCAAAGTCAAAAAAAAAAAAAAAAGAATTTTTATAGATTTTATATACTACCAAAAACAGTAAGCTGGGTGGAAAAAACACATTACACACCTACATCACATACACCTCTAATGGTTATCTTCAACTAACCTAACCCTAGTTCACCCATATATAAAAATTATTTTACTCGCCCCAAAGCCATCCTAGGTGTTTATGACAGAATAACACAGTCAAGCTCTTCCAAGCTTGGTAATGCTGGTAGATAGTGCTCATTATACTGAAGCTCTGTAAATCAGATATATCCACAAGCACTAGGTTAGTTTTACAATGCAGTACTTGCATATATATCCAATTTATGGAAAATAATGGCCACCATCCACCAGCATTACCAAGTTTGGAAGAGCCAGGATACATTAAAAAATAAAACCCTTAAACTGTCTTCATCTACAGGAAGAATGTCATATACACCTAGGATGGCTTCGGGGTTAGTAAAATAATTTTCATTTTTGGGTGAACTATTCCTTTACCAATGAACTTAAACATTTTCTAGCCAATTAATCCAATTTTAGAAAACATGTAATCTTGCATAGTTTTCTTTGTAAAACTGTACCACAAATATTAATATTTATCTAAAAGTGATGGGAACACACTGTATGCACACGTTTCTGTGTATGGAAACAAAAATACGGTAGACTATCGTAACCTAAAAATATTAACTACGACATACATAAATTCAATTTTGTCTTATACAGCACTGAAGTTCAATTAACAATAAAAGGAAATATGAAGAAGTTTGGGAGAAATATCTCATCTATGTGCAAAAAGAAAGGCTTTATTGAGGCAACCTCAATCACTTATAAATACAGATAAGAAAAAGGCACATTATTCAGGTTACAAAGCCACTTTAATTAGCTAAAATTATTAATTGTTTTAGAATTGTGGATCATTCCTTAAATAATATCTGGTTCAAAAGTCCAAGCTGTTGTAATAATAAGCTATACAATGTAACGGTCAAACAAGCAAGTGAGTTACTGGGTTATTTATAACCCATATTTAAAATGCCCCATTAATGGGAATCAGTCCCTTTATTTCTTGACTTCTTTCTACATTAATGACTCCATCAAGAAAAAAAGTTTTAGTTTTTTTTTTTCCATAAACAAATAGGTTTCTTAAAGTATAACTGGAAAAAGTTTGACACTTAAAAAGAACGAATTCTGGGAAATGTCTTTTCCCAATACTAACTAACAAAGACAACTCTCTTAGATGACAGTAAACTCTGAAAATGTACTGCCAAGCAAAAATAGCTTCAAAAATAAGTATCTGAAAAGCACCCTGTGTTCTTATGAAACATTTCTACATGAGTTTCTAGTACACCTGTACACATTTGTCATGGTTTTGAGGTCCTAGTACGCTTTGTGGGAGTGACCAGTGGTTCCAAGCCTCGCTTTGTGGAAGACTTGGGAGAGGCAGTCTGTGAAGGGGTGCCTTCCATCTTTCTTTGTGACCTAGTTAACACTTGGTCTTCCAAAGTCAGAGGTTTAACGTCCACATCTGAAGATTGTGATTCTAAATTATTAGGGCCTTTCTGAAACACCGGTTTCTTTGTGTCAACTTTAGTCAGACTTGCTTTTATCTGCTGTGCCTTATCAGTTCCGGTTTTGATCAGTATCTGTTTTTTACTCGAGGTGTTTGTCGAGGCATTCTCACCAATGGCTTTTGCCGTTCTCCTGAGTGCCTGCAACCTCTTCGGAGAAGAACTGTCTTTGTTACACTGGTTCCTTTTCAAAGCCTGTTGTTTGAGAGCAGAGTTCGTTTTCGACGTCTTGGTCAGAGATGAGATCCTCTGAACAACCGCAGACTTTGACCCTTTGCTTGTCGGCAGTTTTTGTTTGTTGGCTTTCTTTGGGATTATTGACGCCTTCAAACGAGCACCTTTAAAAGTTTTCTCTTTGCATTTCTTGTTTTGCTGAACCTGAAGCTTCTCACGCATGTTAGAATATTTCCGAAGAATTCTAGCACTCGCTGGATTTTTCGCACTGCCTGCGGTCGGGGCGAGGCTCTCAGGAGCCTGTGCCGGCGTCACTCCGGCTAGACTCTGTGCCTTTGTACAGATCCGTGTGGCAGTCGTCGGTTCGTGCTTTTCTTTACTCCTCATCGCAGAAATACCCTGACCTAAAGCTTTGGAGAGCAGCCTTTGATTCTTGGGGTTGTTCTTCACCGGTGATGCAATAGCAAACTTTTTCAGGTGCTTCTTCAACCGTTCGGCCTGGAGGCTGGGAAATATCCCGTGAGAGGACCCTGCTCCTGCTGCCGAAGTATGAAAGCACAACTGCGTTTCAGATGGAAGTCTGGTGTTGACCTTCTTAACAATTACAAGTGACTTGGTTTCAGTCGACTGCAGGAACCACCTGCAGATACTGGACAAGTCAAACGGCTTCATGAATAACATTTGCACAGGGGATAACTTTTGTTGTTCCAATTGCCTTGACTTTCGAGCTCTTCGTTTGCTTTTCCAGATTTCTTTAAGTCTATCTGCCTTGTTTTTGGGTTTTGGTGCAGGCTGACCCTCCTTGTCCATTGGAACCCAACTTTTGTGCATCTTATCAAACTTTGAATTCAAATTTGAAATCAACTGTTGGTGTTCTTCCCCCCTTAGCGCCTCTAAAAATTTGGGGGGACTGCAAATAACAGGTTCGGTCTTCTGAAGACTAGCTATGCGGAAGGGTTCATCTGACAACTTCAGTGAGCCTCTTATTTGGGACTCCACATGCTTCTGATTTTGGATTTTAAGTTTTGAACTCAAGGGGCTTTCTTCAGCTTCCCCACTTGATGCTGAAACCCTCAGTTGTCTCAGAGGACGTTTATTTCTATTAGGGGTTGTTGCTGAGCCACAGGAATTTTCAGTATTAGCTACATTCCCTCTTCTCAATGACATGCGTCCAGGGCTTTCTGATGCATCTACAATAGCAGATTTGTTATTGGGCTCTTCTACAATTAAACTAGCACTGCTTCTTAAGGGCATGTGCCCAATTGCCTCGTTTTTTTTACTACAGGTAGTACTGGAGTGAGAACTGACAGGTTGTTCACTGATTACATTTTTACTGGAACTTTTAACAGGAGAATCTTTCCTAACAGTCGGTTTAATTGAGTTAACAGTTCTGCTTCGTAGAGGCATATGTGTTACTGCCTCTGAAGGTGTACACAAATCCCTGTTAGATGCCTGCTCACTAATAGAGCTGCTATTTTTTAAAGGTGTCAGCCCATGATTCTCTGAATGGCCTTCTGTCGGACTGCTTGATTTGCTACTTAAAGGCCCTTCATTGTTACTTCTACTCCTCAAAAGCATATTTTCAGAGCTTGGTGGGGATTTTTCATTGGGTGAACGGGTAACGGACATCTCAACGGGACTACTCTTGTTTCTAAGTGGCATTTTTTCAGTGCTTTCAGAAGTGTGGTTGTTTAGTTTGTGGTGCTTTTCATTCTCTGGGGTGGAAACTGTGCTCACAGTCTCTGGAAGAACCTTAGGTGACAAAACACTTGGCAAATCATTATTGACCTCGACGCCTGGACTTGGATGCTCATCTCCCCCAACAGCAGTTGTTGATTTGGGTTTTATTTTGATTGCATTGTCCACAACAAGCCCGTTACAAGGTTTGGCAGCCGGGAGCTCCAGTGCCATTTCTAGCATGTCTACAGCTTTCAAATCAGGCTCCTGCTCAGTATGCACATTTGTTTCACTAGAATGAGCCTTTGGGCTTTTATCATTGGCATGATCAACAGGTTCAGAAGCACCACACTTCATAGAGTCTTTTGTTACGTCAACGTTGCCTTTACTTCTACTACGCAAGCATCTGTCTGAGGGCGCTGCATGTTTTGCATTCACAACTTTTGAAGTATGTACATCCACATCCATCTCACAACATTTTACAAGTGGTTGTACAGAAGAGGATTCAGCGGTGTCCAGTCTGACTGAAGTCTCTAGATTCTTCACTGGTAGTTCGGAAGAGTTTTTTGTTTGAAGATCACCATCAATGTCACGTACAACTTCTTCCTGAGAACTTCTATCCTCCTCAGGGTTTGCCTTTATTTCTGATGCCTCGGATTGTTCCTGGACGTCTGCTGCAGTCTCGACTTCTGTGGCGGTTTTTATTTCCCTTTCATTTCTTGGTTCTATGTCGACATCAGTACAGCGCTCTTTGGCCATGTTAGGGGACACATGGATTGGTGATGGCTCCAATGATTTATCCTCACTCTCAGCTTTTCTTTCTGTACCACATACCACCTCTTCTGGCACGGCCCCAATTTGGGAATCACATCCGTCTTTCTGTACAGTAAGTTCTGTCATTTCGGTGCTTTCTTCTACCATGTCCATGCGTTTCTCTGAGAACAAATCTGGTTGCAAGGTCAATTCACTCTGATTACCAGACGGTTCATTAAATACTTGGTCATTACTTTCAATTTTACCTGTCTGACTGGATTCCACCATCAGACCCAGACTTGTTACTTTTACAACATCTCCTGGCATTTCGTTCTCTGTCATCTGTTCCGATGGTAATTTTGAAATCACATTTTTCATGCAATCCCCCGCAAAAGGTATGTTTACTAAAGGTACACTGCCAGACTTAGAAAGGACCTGCTTTGGAGTCACTGAGGTGAGCAAGTCTGGTATACGAGCTGGGCAATGCCCAGTGGAACCGCCCATCGGTTTACGTGCTAAGGTACGGACTGTTTTAAGTTCCAAGTACTCCTCCACATATTTGTGCCCCCTTGTGCTCTTTCGGGCATTTTGTCGTGGATGCAGTCGATTACGAGATTGAGGCTGACATTCTGTAATTGGTTTTCTAATATAAACTAAATCACAATGGCTATCTGGATCATTTATGAGATAACTTAAAGAGCCATTCCTTTGTATAAGGCAAGAAACTTTTCTGCTTTTCCTGGCTGTTCTTGGAGATATTGGTACGACAACATTTGATGTCTTTTGAATTGTGGAGGGTTTAACAACAGCATCGACACCTTCATTTTCTGCAAAGCACCTCTGTGTGCATTTCAACATATCTGCATCATCAGACACAGCAGTACAAGTTGGCAAGCATCTCTCTGTGCTGCATAGACACTTCTTTATAAAATTGTTACTTGGAATTTGCTGAATGCTTGAACCTAAATCTTTTTTTGCTCCAGGATTATCAGTAGTTGTCTTTGTCATGACAAGCATTTCTGTTGCAGAACATAGATTTCCACACTCAACACCTGTTCCACAAGATGAAGACGACAAAAAATCCATTTTGCCAAGATCAACTTGTTTTTCAGTCATTCCCTGTGCAATACTGGAAACATCAGCCTTTAACACCTCTGCAGTAGGCTTTTGGATGTTCGTGACAACAGATGACTCGTGAGTCTTCCTAATGCTCACAGCAGGAACAGCATCCACAGAGCATGTTCTCTCCGACTGCTTTATCTCAGAGCTGGTTTCAAACGATGCATAACTGGAGCTGGTTGTTGCCTGCTTCTCCGAAAATTTTGGAGTGGGTGCTTGGAAATGGTTGGAAGCAGCCACAGTCTGGACTTCGCTTTGTAGGAAGCCTAATGCATCAACTATTTGGTGCTGATGGTGCAAACACAGCTTTGACACGAACTGTTCCAAAGTGTTCACAGACTGTAGATCTTTTACTTGAGCAAGACTCAGGTCGATGGAGTCACTGTAAGGCAAGAAAATTATAAATATAAGAGACAAATTCGCAACTGTAAAATACAGAAAAATATGTTTGTTTGTGATAAGCAAACAATATAAACCTGGTAAAAAGAGACTATATATCCTGATCTACCTTTTGACCAAATGTGCAGCTGGGCTGACAAGAGAACTCCTTAAAGGTGCATGTCCTTTGTTAAAATTCTTCTTAGTCGAAAGATCAAGAACTCCATCTAAAGAGACACAAACGAAATAGGTTTATATTTGTTTTGAATGATTTTAGTTAGTAGCTCTTTTCATTTTTATAAATTTATACTGCACCTTGCTCAACATCCTCCACTTTCATCTTTCTCAGAGAGAGGTCCAGCGGGGCATCTTGGTCCACCATGATGAACTTTTTCTGAGCAGAACCAACGGAGTCTATTTTGACAGCAGTGGACGAAGAGATACAGCTAGTCTTCAGAAGGCTTTGGTCCTTTTTTCCATTGTTTTGAAGGGAGTCCTGAGAGCAGTTGTTTCTTGAGGTATAATGTGAAGCTAACTCATTAATCATCTGCTGCAAGATACCACAAGCCACCACAGGGATGTGTGGATCTGGAATTCTTGGTGTGTATTCTGTTGACAGTTCAATTAGGCATGATATTAAAATAAAGTGAACAAAAAATTAATCAACTTCAAAAGGCTGAAAACAAACATCAGAGTTGACAATGACTTTATTTGTATGCCTGGGAAATAAAGCACTTTGATAAGAACAGACTAAAAAAGGAACATTCTGGCTTAGGGTAAATAAAACTTTACTATACCTCTGCTAAATACACATTAAGACTTGCGTGAGATTAATCAATTTACTCACTCTGGGTGGTACCAGTAACGCTTACCACAGCAGTAGTAGTCATTTCCATCACTACAGTGCACCATGTCTGAACGTTAATTTTCACACAAATCACTGACTGTGTGCTGGTATGCTCACCTTTTCTGTGTAACACTGCATTCAGGAATTCCTCCGACTGCCACTCAAGTCTGTTGATATTAGAAGGGTCTTTACCTAGTAAAGGTTTCCCCCCACTTTCCACAATTTGTTTGTTGAGTGCAACTACATGTTCCTGTTCAGAGGGGAAAAATGCATAAAGAATGAAGGGTGGAGGTGTTTTTACACACTTTAAGAAACACACATGCAACTTAATTTCAATGTCCATGGTTTTGGAATAAATTAACACTGAAAATGCTATCACTCAAAGCTCTGTATCCACAAGACTTAAATCAATAGTAGAAGAAAAACATATCCTAAAGTGAAAAAAGAAAAAGGATCAAAGCGGTTCTTCCAAGGTGTCTTGACATATCAGGAAAAGGGGGGGAAAGTATAAATGAACAAAAAAACTACCTTCACTTTTTCTCGTCTTAAGCAGCAGAAAAGACAATTTTCATCAAATGACCAATTTGACACACTTGCAGGCTTACAATCTGTGGATCCAAAAGAAGAGGCAAAATTCAACTGTGTGTGCAAGAAAGGGAACTTGGAAAAAAACCTAGCAATTTTACAGTCTAACTAGCTCTCCATTTTGGGAAGTGTGACTTTGTCAAAGTAAAATTGAAACATTCAATCAAAAGCATCCTTTGACCAGTGCCACCACTTTCTAGTACCACCACCAGCTCAAAGAGGATACTGTTCTGGTTGTATCGTTGAACCCTTTGGTCTAGTAACATTGGCTGTAGCAGATTTGGAATTTGTCATGTTGATCATCCAACTAGAGTAGAACATACAACTAAACAGACCCAAACTGAAGTGAAGTGCTGACAATACACTGGGCAAGATTTTAAACAGTGTTTCTGGGCAGCATTGGGTAATGCCATTAACCAGGAAACCAGGTGAGACACAGGGCTCACAACCAAACTAAATTAAACATATTGAAAATTGTTATTCATTCTCCGTGGGAAGGTGTCCATGCAACACTGCTCAAAAAAGTTGATGGCAAAACTGTTCAAAAACCTGTGCGTCTTCAGCCGAAGTAATCAAACTCAACTTTAATAGTAGAGAATGGAAAACTACAACAAACATTTCTGCATTTTTATTTGCCACAACAGGAAAAAAAAAAAAAACGAAGACGATGTTAAATCTGCCAGCACTCCTTCAGTTAGAAATTCTCTCACATCAGCGCCAACTAAGAACGTTTTCTGCAATTTAATGATAAAAACCAAAGTGCAGTATTAGGAACGTTGATTAGTTGTTGTTTTTTTTAATAATATTCATTTACAAAAAACTTTTAATTGTGCTAATAACTATGGAAAAGCATTAAAATCTTGGTAAAGGCTCCATTTGGTTCTCATGATCTTTACTTGTCTAGGTATTTATGCATCTATGATCCCCAGGAGCAGGGTTGAAGGACCTTTGCCATGAATGTACATTGGGTACAGAAAGTATTCAGACCACCTTTCATTTTTCACTTTATTATAAATTGCAGTTATCTGATAAAATCATTTAAGTTTTTTTTCTCAATGTACATACAGCACCCTATATTGTTGACATTTGTGCAGAATTATTAAAAAAAGAAAGACTGAAATATCACATGGTCCTAAGTATGCTATATTCAACTCAGGTGCTGTCCATTTCTTCTGATCATCCTTGAGATGGTTCTACACATTCATTTGAGTCCAGCTGTGTTTGATTATACTGATTGGACTTGATTAGGAAAGCCACACACCTGTCTATATAAGACCTTACAGCTCACAATGCATGTCAGAGTGCATGAGAATCATGAGGTCAAAGGAACTGCATGAAGAGCTCAGAGACCGAATTGTGGCAAGGCACAGATCTGACCAAGGTTACAAAAACATTTCTTCTGCACTTGAGGTTCCTAAGAGCACAGTGACCTCCATAATCCTTAAATGGAAGACTTTTGTAGTTTGCTAAAAAACACCTGAAGGACTCCAAGATGGTGAGAAATAAGATCCTCTGGTCTGATGAGACCAAGACAGAACTTAATTCTAAGCGGTATGTGTGGAGAAACCTGTCCAATACAGTCCCAACAGTGAAGCATGGGGGGGGGGGGGGGGTCTCATCTTACCTTTGTCTAATCAGACCCACACTAGACCATGGAAAGGAACACTATAAACTTATCTTTTATATTTTTCATTTCCCCACAGCCCCATAAAACTTTATATAATTTAAACCAATTTATCAAACTATCCTCTCCTCATCAGCAGCAGCTCTAATGGGCCGCAAAGACCCCCGTTTGGGAGTGTAGCCTCCTTTTTATTTTGTAGAACACAATCAATTTTGATTATTGATTAACAATCTAGTTTCACGGTTTGGATCACAGCACTGACACTTTGGAGAATGTCCAAACAATCGACAAAAACTATTCCTTGGAGTATTTTCTTTTTCTTTTAACTCTTATAATGCCATTAACATACTCCATTTATTAAACTGTCTTCCTTCGCACATTTACAATTACTTACACTGATTTGTCTCTCTACCTCCTTATTAGTTACACACACACACACACTTACACTCTGCTTTATCACAGAGGGCAGCGCCCCTGTTTTCACAGCATCAGTAATATGATAGACAAACTCTATGGCGAATAACGCTCGGTCTCGGTCTGTGAGGTGGAGCCTGGGTAGACACAGAGAAGCTCTCAGCGGGGATCTGTCTGGCACACAACAGTTTTAAAATCTTTCAGCTTTGTTTTTTTTTTTTTTTTATCATTTCAAATCATGATTCCTGAAAGTTTTGCAATCCTTTCAGCTCTAATAATTCAAATCTTTCAACCAATCCAAGATTTTTGTAGTATCATGTCATCTGTGTTAAAGGGAATTCCTCCCTGCTTATAATTCCAAGAATAAGCACACACTGATAAAAACGTCACGTTTCTCTGGCTCTATCTGTTGCTCTGCTTTCGGTTCTGAATCAAATCCCTGACTATCCATTCGTTTGATTAGATCAGTTAATGTCTCAGAGCAGATCTGCTTACAGAGCGTGCTCTCATCATTTATCACTTTTGACACTTTGCGGCGTTTTAGTATCCGGTTTTATTTCTGTGCTGTGTGTCAGCTGTAACCCATGGGTAAAATGCCAGCAGCTATCAAACGGAGATAAAAGTGCAATAGCTTAATCCACCATTCACCGATTCTGTTAATGAAACTGCACAGTAAATCTTACCAGCACCTGTCCCATGAAAAATAGGGTCAAAAATTATTTTTAGCTCAATTAGGACCGTCCCAGATATATCCCAGATCAATCAAATGCTTTTCTCAACCTAACCTAAACATATGCACATGTGACTTTTGCTATCTTGGTCTTCTTTTAACCCATCTTATTCAGTCTTTTCCCTGAATTCTAATTTAAACCTGAGTTTCTAAGTTCGGGTTACCCGTATCTGTGAGTGCTGAGAACAGGGTTGGCAGAGCGGTTTACAATTATTTTCAATCAATCAATGGTCTTGCATTCTTCTCTCAGTATTATTTATACACATAATCTGGCCTCTCTGGCCATTTCTCTTATCCAGCCTCCCCGGCTGTGTGGCTTCTCACCTCGCTTCTTCCAGCGCTTTACGTGCTCAAAAATAAGAATACGCTTCAAGCACCACCTTTCTTGCCTTCAAGGCCTTTTTCTTTTTTTCGCTATGATCTCTTTGACTAATAAGTCTCTCACAGAGATGTCCTCACTTGTTAGATCACTCACACAGACTCTTTAAATTTCTCATGAAGGCTGTTTTTTACAGTCACCTGGCAAAGGTGTGCAGGTACACTTTCTCCCTCTTAACATCTTACCAGTGTACCATAGTGACCTCTGTCCTCCACAGTCTGGGGTCTCCCCTCACTACTTTCATGAAGCTTTACAGTGGGGTTATATTTTTCTTTTCTCTTAAGAAAAATCGCGACCCAACAAGATTTACTACTGCTTTGACATCTGAGGTCTCCAAGCCACATCTGGGCCGGCTACCAGCTTCCCCTCTCCCTTGTGTCCCACACTCACAGACAGCCCTAACCAAATAATCATTTGTATTATCCCACCTTGTTTGTTAATTGATCAGAGATACATCCAAAGAACAATCGCCTGCATTTTCCACCAAACTGTTAGGGAAAAACAGTTATGACCCAAAGACCAGGTGTTTTGTTGAATCAAGACCAGGAGTCAGAGATAGAATTAACTGAAGAAAAAGTTACTGAAGAAATGCAGCTTCATCTGCAGAAGTCAGCTTCAATACTCCGTATGAGTTCGTAACAGACAGAAGGATATATACTCTAACGAAGGTCAACATTTGCGTAAATACATTAGTCCCGTTTTAATTGGTCCAAACCTAGACATTAAAAACTTTCGTTGCACAATTTAATGTGAAGATGATGATTTGTGCACCAGGATTTCCAAATATGAGCCCTCACAGCCAGCTCGAACCAACGCTCCGCTGTACAGAGAGAAACGGCGCGCACACACACAGCGAATTTCTACTCAAGCCTCACTCCAAGCGTCTCATCAGCATGCCTGGATACAGTCTTGGGCAGAATGAAGTAAAATACATTGATAATTTCTCTAGATCATCTTATACAATAAATGTCACAGTTAAGTGTACAGAGCATCATGATCTAAAGGAAGACATACTCAAGACACAGAGCCAGGCCTGGTCTGAAGCACAATCTCAATCTGTGAATTCACTCCTTAAATCAATCAGTTCAACATGAAATCATTTTATGTAATTTAATGAGTTAAATACTGATTCTTTGTATGATTACAATAAACATTAATATGAAAGGAAGTTCCCTTCAATGTTTTTTTTTCTGTCAAAATCAACCTAAATGATTTTAGCAAACAGTGAAAAAGTTAAGGGGGTCTGAAAACTTTCTGTGCCCACTGTAAGTAGTGACTAAGTGCATTGATGGTATCGGTTTTCTCAGTTCAATGGTCAGCAGCTGTGGATGGGGCTTTGAATTAAATATCTCAATCAGCTGAAAAAGTTACATTGTTAATGCTTTCAGCAAGCTACAAAACTGCATTGTAGGTGATAACCAGCAAGTGTCTGTGCGTGTATAACTCTGATCAACGTTTACTTCTGATTACTGGTTCTAGAAAGACAGGTCTAGACTTAAATTATCAGGCTGCACAATTTATCAAATATGATAGCCATGTGTTTCCGCTCAGTAAAGCGGTTTCTGTGATCAGCAGTCAATCTCCATCACCCGCCATCAGGTAGAGCAGCATTTACTACTAACCGTCATTCACTGACAAGCTACGCAATATAGCGTTCATAATCGCAGATGAACTGAACTTGTGCTACGGCTCTGGGTTAGTATCTGATTTTCTCTTGACTTTAGATTTCCTGCTGATCACAGAACCATGCATCAATGACAACATCTCAATGTCAATCACAGCTTTTGTCTCATGATTTCCCTTACTCAACTAGTCGTTACTAAACCAAAACTGTTTTAAATCATAAAAAACGTCACACAGTCCGTGATGAACAGATCGTTAAGGGTTGGTCTGTGGTAGGGATGGCAAAAACTAAAAAATTTCTTGACCGACCACCGAGCCTCATTAGCCGGTTGAAACCGGTTAACCGATTAGTTTAAAATAT
>JAUMHP010000063.1:1962775-1977883 GCA_032361065.1 Enteromius trimaculatus
TGTGTGTGTGTGTGTGTGTGTGTGTCGTCAGTCAGGGGCCAGTGTCCGCGTGGTGAATCAGCTCCTCACTGAGATGGACGGCATGGAGAACCGCCAGCAGGTTTTCATCATGGCCGCCACCAACAGACCAGGTGACCAAAGTCATGTTTAGAGCTGGTTATCCTCTGAATTTAATTCATTTCAATTATGATTCCAAGTTTTAATTCCAATGCGGTCAGAAAAGAAGTTTAGATGTCAAACACATCTCTCTCTGTGCTGAGTACAGTGAACACATCCGTGAGCTGCACACACACTCGGTTTGTTTACAGCTGCGTGATGAACTGAGTGTTTTTGGGGGAGGTTCTAATTCTCTCACAATTCTGAAAAGAAATGTAACGGTTTCTGAGTGGAATGATTCAATGACTCCTGCTTCCTCACAAGATGAATCCGTGTTTGTGAATGAATCTCTTGAATTATTATTCAGACATTTTTAACAACCCTTTTCACAACTAAATAAAAGATGCGCACACAGGACGTTTTAAAGTCCACCCCAAACTGAAAGTTGTCTCATTGGTCACTCACCGTCCTGTCGATCCAAACCCGTCAAAGCTTTTCAGAACACAATTTAAAACCAGGAATGAAAACCAAGACTCCCGGTTTGTTTCTTGTTTTTTGATTCCCAGCACTATAATATGTTTGTAAGAATATTGTGTTTTTGGGGTTTCTATAATGTGACTTCCTGTCTGTCTGTAGATATTATTGACCCTGCTGTGCTCAGGCCAGGACGACTGGACAAAACTCTGTATGTGGGTTTACCGCCGCCCGCTGACAGACACGCCATATTAGTCACTATTACGAAGGTAAACATCGTATAACCGAACGTGACATCAGCTTATGAAACATGCGCCCTGTTCATGACACACTCATGGTTTTGATATTTCAGGGCGGCACCAAACCACTTCTAGATTCAGATGTCAGTCTTGAGGAAATTGCCCATGATGCTCGTTGTGAGAGTTTCACGTAAGTGTCTATGATGTCATCAGAGACATGCATTCAGATGGATTATGGGTTTAACGGTACACAAAATGCTCAGTGTGCGTGCGTGTGTGTCTTACAACATGAATAAAGTCATGAAGTAAACATGAATGAACAGCTCATGAGGAAGACTTTAAGCCAAGAACCAAAGGCTATCTAGTGTCCGTTGGCCACCCCCTCCTTCCTCCATTTCTTCTTCCACTCTTGAGTCGATAGCAGCTCATAGACCCGTTTTAGAGAAAGACAGAGGAGCGTCTCAAACTCGTCCAAGCATTCATTCCTGTTTATGCTAATAACACACATGCCAAGTCAAATTAACCCTAACATGTAAAAATAAGGTTTTTCTGAACTGGTCCTCGACAGTTTGTCTGATATTCACCAAAACTGGCTCAGATCTTCTTCAGACCACACTGGCTGAAAGGTCAATTTATTTAAACCATTCTCGAATAACGGATGAAGAAAGTCTGAGAAGCACACAAAACTGGCTCTGAGACCGTATCTTTGCAGCGGTTTGTGCTAACTGTGTGTGTGTTATAGCAAGTGTGCCACCTAGTGGTCTGAAGATACAAAAATGTCTATTTTCTCTTATAACTTGTGAATGGTTTGGCCAAAAATCACAAAACCGGTTGAATCATACCCACTTTTTCATATATATGCTTAGTTTATCTGCTGTCAAATACATACCAAGCTATATAATGAATTGTCATGATTGTGTGAGGCTACGCCCCTAGTATGGACGAATTTAATACACCATATTAGTTTAGATTGTTGTGTTAGTTTCTGCTACGAGTCAAACCTGCAGATACTCTTTCTCTGCTGTATCAGATCAGTTTGGTCATAGACAGAAATCTTATGGATGGTAGATTAACTAACAGATGATGTTGTGGTTTGGTTTTATTGGCTGCGTGTGTGTTTCAGAGGAGCGGATCTGTCTGCACTGGTGCGAGAGGCGTGCGTTAACGCTCTGAGAGTTCACCTGAGCTCAGGACCAGCACACACACACACAGGTAACACACACGCACTTCACTGATGAATCACCTGCGCTCTGTGATCCGGTCTCTAACTCGTGAGCTCTCTCTTTGCAGAGCCAGTGAAGGACATACGAGTGAGCCGAGTTCACTTTGAAGACGCCTTCAAGAAGGTGCGGCCGTCTGTCTCCAAGAAGGTGAGTGACATGCAAGTCAAATGCCAACCTAGAGATGCTGAAATCTCATTTCATTATTTATTATAAAGAACCACCCCAGGCTGACCGAAGTGCTGTACAGATCAGGAAACTTAAATACAAAACTAAATCTGTGTGTGACGTAAAAAAGAGGAGAGTGATGACATCAGTAGGCTAGGCCCGGTATCGTAAAAGCACGGTCCTGGATGGATAGGAGTGTGTTATAAATCTGAGAAATAAGCCGTGTAATGCTTTAAAAACAGAAACTTTAAATTCTTTTCTCAATTTGACTGGTAGCTAGTGCCGAGAAGTCATCCCGTGGATGATGGGTTTCCTCTATAATAGAGAGGATCGTAGAAGCAAGGCATGAAGTAATAAATGGATGGAAATCACTTGGACAAAACAGTTCTGCTGATTGTGTTCTCAGGCCAGACGATTGTGTGTAATAATTTGACTTCCTGTAAACACGCTAGCAGGACCTCTATGCATCATTATGTACAGGAAGTATTTTTCAGATGATTAATAATATCTTTCCAGGTCTGAAGGGAAATTGAATCAGACATGCTCCAAATAGAAGAGCGCCGAGTTATTTCAGGAAGAGCATGTGAGGTCACCAGGGGTTGTGGTCTTGACCTTGATCATCACACATCAGGAAGCAGCATCTATAGCTGGAAATTAAACCTGCTTTATGGTGTGACGTTTGAGATTTTCTGAAGGAAGATTTAACACTCCTCTGCTTTCTGGAAAACAGAGACTCCCTTAAAACGCCTGAAGAAGTGGTCCTCCGTCGACGGGTTTGATCCGAGAAACCAGTGTTTCCAGTCTCCAGGTCTATAAGAGAAAAACCTGGCCACTGTGTGTAGAGCTATGCACTAACAACAAGTACAGATATTAAAATCACCAAGCAATAAAATTAAACTACTACCTTCACCTGAAGAGAAGCGTGGGGGTTTGCCACGTCACTTAGAGACCACTGAACCTGAAATAAATGCGGCCGCATAAAGAGTTTAAAAACAATTCACTTCAACCAGAGGAGTTCAAAATGAGCAGTTCTGAGGAGGGACTTCAGAATCGGGTGCCCCTCTTTAGTCCATGTTTCTGTCATGAACCGAAAATCCAGCTCCTGCAAAATAATAAAGTGATGTCAAATGAAAGTCTTCTTTATCAGACCACACAGTGATATTATCTGAGGCAGCTCTGTTTAGTGAGTGAAGAACACTGAAAACGGTTTTATTTCCTTCGCTTGTCTTCTGATCCCTTCACATTCGTTATGAAAGCTGAACAGCAGGCATCTATGCTGCAACTCTTCTGCTGAGTTCAGTGACCTCAGCACCATGTGACTCTCATACGTCACCGTCCCTGGTCAAACTTTGTCCATCTGAAGCAGTGTCACTTTTATTGTTCTTTTAATCATGTTTTTTGTCTTCTTTGCAGGACCAGTTAATGTATGAAAAACTGAAGGAGAGCCTCATAAGATGACAACCGTTTCGGATATTTTGTACTTAAAAAAATAAATAAATATAAATACAATGATTAACTGTCTGTGCGTTTTGTCAGATTTCAGCTCATTTTAAAAACGCTTTGTAGCATATATAACTCGTGTAAAGTTGGTCTTCCATGTGTTTATATCTGTGTTTTACATGAGCTTTGCTTTAAAAACAGCTGCAATGGTCTTGTCAGCTGTACAGGAAAAACACCTGATTATGAACAATTTATACAAGTAGCCCAGGTTTTGTAACCCAGTCCTCAGATGTGTACGTGTGTGTGGAGAGAGAGACAGAAAATAAGCACCACCAGTCAAAGGTTTTGACATTTGACTTTTATCATAGTAGTTATATAGATATATTTCGTGTACAAATATAAATGTTGTTTCTTCACTAATGAACAAGCAGCTAACTGTCTGAACGTTTGACCAGTAGAGTCCTACAACTCCAATACTCAGGTGAACATACACACAATATTAGAAATATTCATTTATTTTAGATGCTCAGAACGATTGTTAGACACCAGCTCCAATTTATTAAGGCTTTTCAGTTCAGGCCATGTCAAATGTATAAATGTTGTCAATCCAATACTTCACTGTTAGCCAAGGTTCGTCAGGTTAACTTGGTTATCTACACCAAACTTCAGCGTGTGAACGAGAGATGAGTGGTGTTAATGAGATCCTCTGCACGTCTACACTTCCTGTCAAACATCATACAGAACTAGTGCTGTCAAACTATTCCTCTTTCTTTGTGGAATGTGTGTGTGTGTGTGTGTGTATTATGCATCTATAACTATACACATGTATATATTTAATATGTAAGCAATAATTGACGACGGGCCGTCCCGGACCACCCGAGGTGGTGATGCGGTCACAAAGCGGGAGTGTGTGTCTTTATATATGCATAATAAATACACACAGATACGTGGAGAAAACCCAGTTTTAATGGATGAATGGTTTGACAGCACTGGTAAGAACGTTATTCACTCAGATCCCGCTGACCTGTTCAGTCCGATCTGCTCATGTGGAACATCAGCGCTCAGATGCAGAACGTGACGCATCCATTAAACTATAATAAAAGCGTCTGAATCTTCAGACCATGTGCAACAGAGGAAACCAAGTTATGGTTATGGTTCACAATTAAAATGTGTCAGCACACGTGCTAAAAGCCAACAAGTAACATGGCCGTGTCCTTGGTGAGTCACAGACGGCTAAAAAGGGCCAACAACCGCTTGTCTCTTCGGCAGGCGAAGGGTCAGAGTCTGCGCTTTGGTTTGGGTCACTCCTGCTTGACCTCTCCGGTCAGCCGTCTCTTCACACGCGAGTACGGACTCAGTTGATCGTCCATGATGAAGTCGTAGAGGACCTTCACCCAGGACGTGTAGCAGGGCAGGTCTCGGTAGTACTCTGCTGCGATCTCCTTCACCTGAGGAAGAACGGGACACAGAGAAAGGTGATGGTCTGATAGGAGACATGAGCTGCATTGTTTGCATGTCTGTCGTCAGGCTGAGCTCACTGGACTAGTTAATCTTTCACATCAGGATCAGCTGATCTTGTCTGTAACTAACCTCTGAACCTTTAGTTGACTACAGTCACAGTCACTATCAGTGTCACATTAATATTCATAATAACAGGAATTAAATAAAACCGTCGGTCTAATCGTCATACGGGCAAAAGTGGGGTCAGCATGCTTCCTGAGCACTTCCCCCGTCTGACAGGATTTGGGAAAAACTGATCATTCCTCGAAACCTTCAGCAGCGTTACACTCCCATCGCTCAGAACCGAAACAACTCGAGTCTGGAGCACAGACTCAGCTCTTTTTAAATCAAAGTTATGACCCCGTTGTTCCCATCATGCTTTGGGGCATGAATAATTAAGGTTAGATCCTTGTGTATTGTGTGACATCTGCTTGCTTAATTAAAACTTTGTAAGTAAACCACAAACTTCATGTTTTTTCCAGTGCTACATCGAGTAACATTTATAAAGTGTGACTGATGGAGAGTCCTGCAGATTCAAATGATTAGGTTTTAGTTACTCCTCAAACTCTAACTGGCCACGTAAAATCAACTTATTTCCTTTACTAATTTACCTAACTTAGTTAAGTAGATTTGAATTACCATAATCAATGCCTGCTTTCATACCATTCCAATGAATTCAATCATTTTTTATAAACCATAGCAGTTCATTTTTAATACACCAAGCCAGAGGTGTATGATGCGAATTTATTTCACTGTAACTTCCTGTAAAGCTGCTTGGCAGTGATTGGTATCATGAATAGAGTTGTGCAGATAAAGGTGAACTGATCTGAATTCTGGGCTGAATAACTGGTCTCACCATGGGCAGTCGGCGTCCCGGGATGCTGGGGAAGTCATGGTGCTCGTTGTGGTACCCGACGTTGAAAGTCAGCAGGTTGAGGGACCCGTAATAAGAGTAGGTCTCGTGGCCTTTGAGGAACATGTAATGTTCTGCGATGAAGTGTCCTGAGATGGGATGCAGACCCATTCCTAGCAAGGAGCCCATCATCATGTAGACCAGGGGCTTGGCGCCCCAGGCCCAGTAGAGCAGATAGTTGAAGGCCAGCTGAATGGCCACGTTCAGGAGCTCCAGCTGGCTGATGGGCTTGGGGTTGATGCAGAGAGGACGGATGGCATAGAAGAGCGGCTGGAACATGATCCAGAAGAGCTTACGCAGACGGGTGCAAAAGAACCAGCCCTCGAAATCCGTGGGGATGTCCACGTCCACGCCGTCTCCACCCAGGTAGCGATGGTGGTCCAGGTGGTAGCGCTTAAAGGAGGCCGAGTAGGGCAGGCCGATGGGCAGATTGGCGAAGATGGCGAACCAGCGGTTCCACCTGGCGCGGTTGTTGCCGAAGGCCGTGTTGTGCGAGATCTCGTGAATGGCGAGCGTCATTGAATGGTTTATGCAGCTCCCGAACACGTACGTCCAGAACAAGACCCACTTCCACGACAGGTCCTTCACCAGATAGAAGGCCAAAAACTGGACGGCGACCATCGTGCAGACGATCCATTTCAGTCTGGGGTCAGGTCCCATCAGAGACTTGATCTGTGGGTATTTAGCTGCCAAAACAAACAAGACAACCATTAAAGCACTGAAACAGTCTGCTGTGGAGGAAGAGTGCATTCAAATGATCTATATTTCCATGACAAATCAACGCAACTCGACACCAGCGGGATCTGGTGCACAGGCTCGTGTGTCTCTGGCATGAAACATCACCTCCTTCACCTCGTTGTCCTCTCTATCTTTATATCCTCCTGAGACCCGGGGAAAAAAAGGGTTGTGATTGTAGAATTTTTCATGTAAAAATATAATTTATAAAAACTCAGTAGAGGATACTAGGGTTGTGTGTTTTTTTATAAAAAAGAACATGCATAGGCAAAAACTATTGTTTTTTATAATCACATAATTGTTTAGATTTCAGGATTTGTTTATATCAAACTTTGTATATGAAAGATATAATGATTTGATATATGATATATATATATATTGTTTTATGAAATGTGTGTAAAATGAAAAGCCCTGAATGTGCTCTGTACAGGACATCCAGACTTAAACTGTGGCCTGTCTCAGAGAAACTCACTAAAGAGTCCACTACAGAAGACTGAAGCCTGTCATTTGCCTAAAGTTTCTGAGAAACAACACAAAACACACAGCAGAATTTAAATGCGGGCACTTTCCATACAAGGTATTTTGTCATGCAAGTGCTGACCGCTCTGAGGCCAGAGTGCTACTTTAAAGTCTAATCCAGGGGTTTAAATATTACATAATGCAATCCGGCAAGGTAATGACAGTCATATTCAGATCAGAGCAGGCTGACAGAACACATGTCAGGACAGGTACGCTGGGTACTGGATCGTCTCCAAATCAGACAAACATGAGCTCACACGAAGACAGAGTTTGCTGAACAAATATCACAGCGAGGAGTATGCGTTGTTAAATGAGACCGTCACCAACGAGCAGGAGAAATTATCTCAGTGCTGTGGGATAAATAATAGTAATACCAAATGCAGCTAAGTTCTTCATTCATAGCAGCTGCCGTAGAATCCATGCAAACTAAAGCTCAAGTTAAAGCTACAGAATCCTTCACCAGATGAGTGTCAGTGAGGGCATCATGAATAAATCATGAATTAGCAACAGAGCGGTTTTGTCTTGAAGTGCGTCCATAAACCAGCTGTAATGTTTATCCAACCTCCAGTTATAGATCAGTGGGAATGCTGGCTTGTCAGGTGCATTCATAACAGCATCAGAAGAGATATTACTAATTAACAGCATAGACTTCTGTTCTTTCATCCTATTTATTTATTTTATTCTAAAAATGCACAACGTTTTCTGTAGCTCTTGGGTTCTTGTCAGGGTTGGGATTAGCTTAAAAAAAAATGAAGAACTACCTGTATATGAAGCAGTTAGCTAGCTACGAGAGAGAGAGAGAGATTGAGAATGAATGAACAGAATTAGAGAGAGCGAGCAGGAGCTAGCCTTCCTCATGTGACTCTCACTCGCCATTTTAACACTTAATACATCATTCATAGTTCAACAAACAACATATGGATAATTAAATGGTTAAAAACAGATACAGCATCGCGCTATAACGTTACATACTGTATTCGGATAACGTTAAGTCAGTTATGAAACGAATTAATTGTTAGTTAGCTGCTAATAATTGTTCAAAGGAGTACGCAGTTTAACCGGTTAGCTGACACAGCTTCATATATCATGAGATAAACTCTCCAAACACAATAATAAACTGCATTAATGTTGGAGTAACAGATGTAGTTTGTGAAGTGATTTACGGAGGTCGAGTTCTCTTCAGGGAGTGGCCCTCACATAACGGTCAACTCAGCTACCGACGAACTCTTCAAACACACGGCTTTCTTCCTGACTAAACTACCGCACACAGTACACGCGGAACAGAAACACTACAATAGAATACAATTAAAAGCACTTGGATCATTTGAGTTTCCGCGGGTTACAGTTAAGTTAACGTTACTCATTCGAGACTCGGCTAAACGCCACATAATCCACCGTAACAGCTCAAAACGACGCTGGTATGTAACGTTAGGAAGATGCGCTGTTCAGTAACGTTAGCTAATGTTTTCCTGATAATAACGAAGCGAGGAGGGCGACTCACCCAGGATCTCTTTCCTGCGGTCGGCGTGAGGCTGGTCGGTGTAAACCCACTCAAAATCCTCGCGAGGTACGCGGTTCCCCATGTTTACTCCGGTTCGGAGGCTGAGAGTGTTTCCTCAGGATGTGAATGTAGAAATAATAGGTTTTTACTTTACACGGGTCTAACAGCAGCTCTCCCACATCCTTGCCTTCCTCACTTCGCCGTCTTTCTCAAGAAGATCTTTCGATTTCAGAACGCATCACGGTGGGCGGAGCTGCCCGATGACGTCACTCCGCTTTCCTGTGAGAGCTTTGTCTAAATTCACTTTAGAGAGCACGTTCTAAAGCCGCTTTCTGATGCATGTTTCACCCCGAGATTCACAGCGAGTTTCTTCCGCAGCCGTTTATCTGCAGTAAATAGCTGGCGAAATCACCTGCACTGATGTATGGTTACACAAATTGTTATTTTTACAGTCTTGTTGTTTTTCTGTGCACATTATTACTATCTATTGAGCTAAACATTTAACTCGTTTTTTTATTACTTTAATATGTTTCTTAAAGGTTTACTTATGTTAATAAAGATTTTGCACAATAAATAAATAATGATTATTTCCATTTCCTCTTAGCAGACTTACAAATTGAGGAAGCAAACTAAAAAACGTGCAAATGACTCGTAGTTCAGCGTATGGTATTATATATTCAATTTGAAGGATGCATATATATTCATGTCGTGATTGCTCCAGAACACAGGCAATTCCTTCGGTTTGCATTCATGGGTCAGATATTCCAGTTCATGATTCTTCCATTTGACCTGGCTCTGGCATCCAGAGTTTTTTCAAAGTTTGCCCAGGCAACATTGCACTCACTCCTAAAAACAGTAGTAGCACTGGAGCTATGTTTTACGTTGCTTCCATATCACTTTTGCACCTGCAATTAATGTTAAAACAAAATTGAGATTTCAACCAAAAAAAGAAAAAAAAAAAAAAACTATTGTAAATTGAATCAATGAAATGAATTGTAATTTAATCACTCACTCACCCTCAGTTAAAGTTAAAACAGTGTAGAAACTGAAATGTCAACATTTTTGCACGTGATGAACAAAGTAAATATGAAACAACACTAATATTTACTAGACAGTTAGGTTAGGGTTAGTGGAATAATTTGACATATACTTGCAAAGCTGCTTGTAATCAGTAGAATGTGTGTTGTGGAGCATCAGAGTAAAGTGTTACAGCAGACAGTCTGCTGGTACTGTAATGAGAGTTAGTTGACACGTGGCTGTGCAGCGCTTCTTAAAGTCAACAGAATGTATAATGGGGACTATCAAAATAATAGAGTGCTATCAATATTAAAGCAAAGCAAGGTGCACTTGTTATGTGTGTAGGAGCATGTGTTGTTTAATCAAACACTTTTTAATTCATGTACCTTATTACAGACGGTAACTATATAAACCCATTTCTATTAAACACAGAAGCAAGCCTGTAAAGAAAGAAATAGTATTAATACTATATAGACACTGAAATGTCCAGCTCAACCAGGATAAAGGTGTTGATGTAAACTCAACATTGTATCAGTGTCAGCTTTCTATCTGGCATGTTGTTCTGAAGCTAATTTATTATGAAAGAAATGACCTGTCTTCCTCATTTCATTAGTTGTGGTTATGCCACTAAGCAGTAGTTACTTACTAAACTATAGTCATGTAAACTTAAAGAGGTCATGGCATGAGAAAAAAATCTCCTTTACAGTGATATTTTTAAGATAATGTTTTCTCATTTAAATGGTACTGGTAGGAACTCATTAGATTTAATCACCATTGCTGGCATGATTTATTGTAATGCCTTTTTTCCTAAGTTGGTCAGAACAAAAGTGGCAGACTGTTACTTTTTCAGATGACAATATGCGGTTAAAATTCTCATTTGAGTCATATATTTCAACACAGACTAGAATCTGTGATTCTGAAGTATATGTACAGTATTGAATCCTAAAACACATAAACACACCAAATATAGATATACAAGTTTACTTCAACTCTAACCTAAAATAGCTGAACAAGCTAATCAAGGTGACTTGCAAATTACAGATAGATAGTTCAACTGTGATTGGTCCAAAAGTCTGCAGGCCCTCCAGCCCCGCTCTAAAGTTACTTGCATCTGGAATACTGATGATTTACTTTCTCTTGTTTGATCCAAAGGCAAAGGTGCTACCTTACATCTATCAGATGTGAAAGTTACCTCAAAGAATGTATATAATCAGGGAAGCACATACGTCTGGTTCTCACGAGAGCACCTGGACATTTGGTTTGGTGCTCACACTGCACATAGATGATAGATTAGTATTTGAATAATAGCATTATTGCACTTTATTTATTTATCTTTGTTTAAATTAAAACAATAAAGTGTGCTGTTATATGTTAAATTAAAAAGTGAGTATTAAATAAATTAAGACTTTGTTCTGAAGCAGGCAGCACATAGTCCAGATTAATGCTTTGGGGAAATCTTACACTGAATTTAATCAAAACCGTGAATGAAGGGTCTGAACCCAGCACGGTTTAGTTTGGTCACACATGCGCATCCCTGGAAGTGATGGTACATTACTCTAGTGTTCACTGCTACGCTGTAACGTACGGGGGCCTGATCACTTTGTCTGGGTATTCTTGTGATAATGACCGGCTGACTGTATTATTATCCCTTCACTGATTTGTGAATTTTGTATGTTTTCTTCACCTGCTCGTTATGAACTGAACTGAATGTGTCAGATAAGAGACTTCTTTGGTGCTCAAGGATGCTGCATCCCTTCAGTTATTTTCTTCAGACTGGTAAAGGAAAGTGGTTTCATTGCTCCCTCAAAATGGAGATGCCACCCCATCTTTTCACCACGGAGCAAGTCTTCATCAGCAGTGCGATACAATGGGCAAATTCGATCCGGGAGCATGTGTTAATCATCGGATCCTGTTCTGCCTTTGTCACCCATTTCAAGGTCTTCATTATCTAAACTGTCCCATTCAGTTGAAACCCACTTCCTTTCTCCCTTCCACCTCTTCTCTTTTGTGTCATCCTCTCTTCCCTTCCCCACCCGTTTTCTCATCAATGGATATGGATAGTGCTACACCTGCCTAGGGACAACACTGGCGCCTGTTGTTTTCAGTAAGGTATCATCTTTCCTTTGACAGAGAACTGAATGGAACAGCCAATCAGAATCCACTCGGCTGAGACTGCGTTGTCATCGCTCAGAGATGTCCTGCAGATTGCAAGAGCTGTTTTCAAACGGTCATTTCTCATTCTGGTAGATCTATCTGCTGCTTTCGACTCCGTTACCTATCAGATCCTTCTTATTACATCAACTAGACTGGTTTGATTCATACCTCATCAGAGATTTCCGTAGCACATCAACTAGTCACGGGGTGGAACCCATGCAAACCGATTCATTTTTTCTCACTCAGTATCAGCTACATAACCATGTATCTGTTGTGAGGATGTGTGGCTCATTCCACCTCCAAATGCCATGTTTGATGCCCCTATCTCATTGTGAGGTCCATTGAGTACTTACCCAAAGTCAGTACAAGCTTTGATAGGGGCTGAATAACTTATCAAACATCCACAGTCATTTTTAAAATTCTATTAATATTTTACTATTAATATTTTGTGTTCAGAATAAATAAATATGGCAAGCAGCCTCAGAAGAAGCAGGTCTTTAGCAGTGGGGTTTTGCATAATGTTGAAGAGGTTTATTTTGCCAAACAATCTACTGACTGTCCCTTCACCTTGCCATGTACCCCTTTATATATCCGTGCCCCTAGTTTGGGAACCACTGTCCTAAAGTGACCTGCGTTCTAGGGAGATCCTCTCCTGGACTGAACCATGCTTTCTTGATGAAGTAGACCAGTTACCATTAACACTTTTATTAGGAAATAAGTGTGTGAGTGTGCCACATCCACTGAAAGTCCTGTGAGTGATATCTGCTCCAGTCTGTCCATTATGTGTTCAGCCCTTAGTGAGCAGCCCAAAGATCACCTTGGGAGCATTCTATCGGTCTTCTCCAGTACCTACACTACGCCAAAGCCACATCTTTGCTTTCTGTTGCTGTTTGAGCAGAACATCATGGGGGAATATGTGAAGGTGTCTTTCAAATATTCATGAGTGAATTCTTCATTTTATTGTCAAGTTGAGTTCATGGAGCTTCCTCTTAACAAGTAGTTGATTTGAATCAGGTGTGTTCAATAAGAGCGATATTCAAAATAAGCAAAGCTGTGGACCAAAATTCTGAAACACTGGTCTAGGCAAACAATATCCTTATCTTCTCAGTCCATGCCCAAACATCTACAGCACATCAAGCTGGTCCTCCAGAGATTGCTCTAAATCATCATCTCTTGATAATTTGATATAGTCATTGTGCTATAAAAACCTCCTGCATCCTGTGTTCAACTCTATGATGTCACAGTGTGGATAAGTACCGCCTCCACAGAAGAAGATCCATGCCTGCTTTGACATCACTGTCTGTTTAGCCCTGCCCACCGATTTTATATCACTAATCAGCTTTCATCCCTGCTAGTTTGTTGGCGTCGGTTAGTGTGTCCTGGCTTTCAGAGATCCCTCAAACGCTCCCGATCCTCTGTGAAAACATGTGCCAGGACATGCATCGACTGGGTTCTGACTGAATCTCAGCAAAGCATGCAGATAACAGGGGAATTTCACCCCTGGTCACGCCTGCTACCAGTGGGTTTTGTGTATTAGTGACAGCTGACCAGTTTTCCAAAGCATGTCATATGAAACCTCTCAGAGACCGGTCATGGAGGCACTTTTCTAACATGTCTTCTGGAAATTAAGCTTCCCAGAACACAGATCTACTAGACAAGGCAAACTGTCTAGGAAAAAAAGCAAAAAATGAACTACTAACAGCAAGTGACTAGTGCAGTCGACCAAGAGCTGCACAGGTGGAAAAATCCTCTCTCTATATCACACGCTTTCTGCTCTCTGTGGTGCCTCTTTCTTGCAGAAACAATCTCAGTCATGTCAGTTAGTAAACTAACTGGTGCAAACCTCATTAAATCATGTTGTGTGATTCTCCTCTGAAAGGGAAACTACTACAAATGCCTATGCAATAAAACCAGTGGCAAAAATGACTGCGTCCATGCTTTTTTATTGATATTATCAAATCAGTAATTAATTAGTAATATAATATATTTCTGCCTCACATATGAATCAAATCCACATCAGATCACGATTGGATGTTATTTTAAATATCAGCTGGTTTTGAGCTGAGAATATTGTTTTAAAGGTCTTAAGTGTAGATGATAACTAGCTAGGAAAGACAAAAGGGAAATGAAAACTGTTGCTGCATCAGTGGATCAGATCCCTTGGCCTGGAGTAGCCATTTTCAAGCATACAGCACGTTTGCTTTTGGCCCGACAGTGGACACACCTTGCTTATGACAGCATGCTATCCTGGCCCTAAGGCAGTATGAGGATTTATGTTGCTGTGCTTTTTTCACACAAAGCTGTAATACTCATATAGCTCCAACCCTGCTCCAACACACAAACCATGTAGTTTTCAGTTATGCCTTGAGGACCTGAGTAGTGGGATCAGGTGTGTTTAATTAGGGCTGCATCTACCCTCTGCGGGGCTCCGGTCCTCCAGGAATTCAGTGATAGAGTAATGTTCAGTGCTGTTGTGTGGTGTGTCATAGGTGTGTGCGTTGTGGTTTGAACTGACTAGCTTAACCGGTTGATTAGAATTGTTAAAGCCCAAAATATGTACCTGTACTCAGTTTTGTGTGGCTTCGCTGCCATTCATAACACCTTTCCTGTGGCATCATGGGATAGTAAAGTGTTGTCTGAATCTTGCCTGAAAGTCATCTGAATACGTTTTATATATACTTTGAATGCAGACATACTAACCTTTCTCATACTGTATTATCAAACAAATAATGTTAAAGAAAGCTCATATAAAACAAACCAAAGAGTCTATAAGACTGAAGTGATACTAAATAGAAACGCTTTTTCTGCTAAAATCCCACTGACATGTTTTTTTTGTGGGGGGGTTCTGCCAAGATACCTAAAAAGATGGCAATAGCTTTTACTGAAAATCTTTTTTAAATTTTTTTTTTTTTTTTTTATTATCTAATAAACATTTTAGGTTATTATATTAATTACTATTCAAATGCAGCTGTTTTTTTTTATCAGAAATGTTACTTTATTTTTATATTCTCAAAAGCACTTTTGAGAGCTTGTGGCTGAGGATATTAAAATCTCCATAGATGTTAAAGTAAAGCAACTAAAACAGTTTCAATATAAGTGATGCTTACTCACAAGTGTACATATTATATATTA
>JAUMHP010000063.1:2075993-2097033 GCA_032361065.1 Enteromius trimaculatus
AGATCGTTGGGAAAACATGAAAATGTGAATGCAATGTGTTGCCTTGAAATTTTGAATATTGGCAATGATTTTTTTTTACAGTGTTGTGAATCACAAAATGATGCTTTCTTTTGCTCTTGCTTAGTGCTCAACATTAAACTTGGGAAATATGCCACTAGCTAAAGTGTGAGAAGAAAACTCAAGACCCGTATGATTTAACTGTATATATGATAATAAAGTTATTGTTGTGAAATTATTATTACAAACAATCCTTTGCTCAAGTTCCTCGCTTTTCTTCAAATAAATGCACAATCAAATGCACACCTCTCCAGAGACTATACTGTCATGTCAAATGTTCATCATGGACTGGTGTTTGTCCCATTTTTTAATCAGACACGCCATGCTTCTACATTCCCAATTAAGTCTGTATGAGGTTTCCAGCAACTATTGAATAAAACCATGTGGCAATGCATATTTCTGGATAATTGATAGATTAAAGGAATAGTTGACACAAAAATAAAAATCCTATCATCATTTACTCATTTATGCTCGAGTAGTTTAGTAAACCTGCATGAATTTCAAAGGAAGATATTTTGAAGAAAGTTTGTAACCAGGCAGTTCTGGGTCACCATTGACCCAAATGTTTTTTTTGTTTTTTTCCTGCTATGGAAGTCAGTGGTGACCAAAACTAAATTTTGGGGTGAACTGTTCCATTAATTAAAAATGGCGTCATACATTCCTGCTGTAGCACTGGATATCTGTCCACCCACGCAACAACAGTTACTTCAAAACATATTAAACATGGATCAAATGATCGAGAAAAAAGCACTTACGTAATTCGAGGCGAGATCTGGATGCAGGTAATCAATACCTGCAAGGTGAGGGCAAAATAACACATTACTGGACATTTAATGTTTAAATTATTGTACATTATTAAGCGTTTAAGTGTTAAAAACTGCTCTCTGCAGCCAGATTTTACGCACCGTCGTCCATAATGGCGATGGTCACACCTTTTCCGGTGAAGCCCATGCTCCAGGCTTCTGCCACGTTGAGATCCAGGCCCGGGGTCCCGTCCGCTTGGCCTGTATTGATCTAATCAAACCACACAAAGGCGTCACACAAGCTGAGCAGCCACCGCGTGGAAAATTAGATGTTATGAGGGAGGTGGCGCGGAAGGCAAAATAAATGTCACGCAGATATTACACTTCACTGAAGCCCTGCTGTGCGGTGTTTATAGCTGACAAACTAAATTAAAGAGCGTTCTCTCTCGCAAAACAGACAGGGATGCCTGTCACGATAAGCCCTGGAGGAAGAAGGAAGCTATCAGCGTGTTTTGACGCTGGCTCGCGCACCAGTGTTGACGGAGGCGGCTAATGAGGAAAATGGTTTAAATGAAGAGTATCAGCGATCCCGGCTAACCCAATGCAATCGCTTCCAATGCTGAAGGTCAAATCAAATGAAGACGTTACGAGCTGTAATTACTTACAAGATACCACTGCTTGGTGAAAAGCGGGTCACTCATGTTGACGTCAATGTTACTGATTTCTCTGTAGCCCCTTTTCTGACGGCCAAACCCCTCCTGAGGAAACACATTTTTCACCTGAAAAACAAAGCACAAAGCATCGTAAGCCTAAGAATGATTTTAATATTATGGTCTGTTTCCTAAAAGCATCGTAACTTCAGTAGCACTTGAAAATCATTGTAGATCTACGAGTGCTCTGCTGTAATCGTAAAGACCTATTTGCATCGTAAGAATTATGAGGTCACCTGCAGGACAATCAACAGATTTAACTCTATTAAAGTGCAATGTGATTATAATTAAAGCTACACTTTATTACTCCTTTTTGTTTATATAGAATTAATTCCTTAAATAAAATGAAACCTCTAAATTAAACCACCGTACAAAAAAAATATTCAAATAAGTAATGCAGTAAACATGCTTTAAAGAATGGGAAAATAGGAATGAGAATGAGAACGTTGCTCTTTTGTTGATTCTGATTGCTTTCATTGTCTTCATTTTAAGTCGCTTTGGATTAAAACTACATGACTAAATGTAGCTAAATGTAAATAATAGCCTTTATTATTATAGTATATTGATATTATGCTTAAACGATTACATTATATTATATCTGATGAGCGGTTTGGAATGTAGCATTAGGTAACAATGTTAACATTTCAATAAACCAGCATGTACTGTACAGTTACAAGACTTAAGTAGCACTTAAAGCACAGCTACGTGTGATTGTGTTAAGTGCATAGCGAGCATTCGTAAAATGATATGTAGAAAATGCTCCTAGGCAAAGAGCAAAGATAAATCGTTAGCGGGAAATCCAGTCCAGTTTTTGCCAGATTTTTCTTGCTTTAAGTAATCATTTTTGGAGCAATTAGTAGCAAGTAGAATCTATAGTCCCCAGTCTAGTGGAAAAGCCTGCTGGGAACACCAGCATCCAAAACACAACATCTGCTGGTGACCAGCCGTGACGTCTCATCAGCCGAGAGCAGTTACTCATGGCTGGATGGCTGTCCTTTAAAGCAGCTTCCCAGCGTGACCTTCGACCTCAGCAGCAGAAGAAGCCCCTGAAGCGCTTCACTGTAAACATGACGTCAGCCACTCCTCCCAGACAATGACACTCTCACATTAGCATAAGAGCTCGCTCCAGATAACAGATCAAAGTGTTCACTGGCGTTCACAGAGAGCTTTGATGCTGACGCAAACCAACATACTGCCATCAAACACGCATTTATATTGTTCATCTCCATTTGGATCTTGTTTGCATCGCCACGTATACACAGATTAGGCAATGCTGCGTTGCTCATACAGTACCACTGATATCAGATGACATTGAATTACTTCTGTGAGCAGATTCCTGACCTTCGATGACATAACTGTAAAGATAATTGTTCAATACAGCATTCCAGGTGTGTTAAAATATAAAATACCATCATTCCTGCACAATGTTGCAGAGGCCAAATATAACCTTGTTTACATATTGTCTCTGTAA
Source organism: Enteromius trimaculatus (assembly GCA_032361065.1). Taxonomy (NCBI): domain Eukaryota; kingdom Metazoa; phylum Chordata; class Actinopteri; order Cypriniformes; family Cyprinidae; genus Enteromius; species Enteromius trimaculatus. Next base: position 2,078,975 of record JAUMHP010000063.1, read on the forward strand.
TGTATTTCTACACTCATATCTAATGTGGGTAACACTTTAGAATAGGAAACTTCCTTCAATAAATTCTTATTTTGCTGCTTATAGTTAGTAAGGTACTTCTTCAGCTTAGGTACTGGATAAGATTAAGGATGTCGAATAAGGCATTAAATAAATGGCTAATATTCTAGTAATATGCATGCCAATAAGCTACTAATAGATGTACAATAAAGTGTTACTATAATGGGCTATAAAATAGTGTTTTAAAGCAAAAAATAAATAAAGACACAAATTATGTAGTAGCATTTCATAATTTTTGCAACTCATGTTGGATTAATCTGCTCATTGAGCACAATCTGCAGATAATTATCGTAATTACTTTGGACCTTTGCAACATTAAAATAACATTACCAAAACAGAACACTAATAATAAAATGCACAAAGCTCTTGTTGAGATTATAAATAACTCTCAGTGGTGAAATGAACAGCAGTAGCTGGAGCCGCAGGAGAGGTCAGAGCTCTCTGACCCCATTGATTCAGTGTGAGAGTCTCTCAGACTCCGTCTCCTGTGTGTGATGGCTCGGCAGGTAAAACCGCGTCTTAACTACACGTGACACGACAAGATTCCAGCGACAAGCAGTTTGGGTGTTCACACTAGATTGATCAGATCCAATCAGAAGTGTGCGTGGGCGGGCTCTCTCTCGAAGCACACTGCTCTCGCAATGAAATGGACACGTTTCACACAATTTGAATTGTAATGAGTGACTGATGGAATACACTTGTTGATACGCAGTGTTTAATGTTGATCTTTGCTTCAATTCATTTTCAAGATCTGACGTAAACTGTTGGTGCTTTCAGTATGGCTATAAGGTTATGTAATATGCTATTTAAACTTATATTGGACATGTTAAACTTTGAATAAAGCACATAATCACCTAAGAGTATCCACTGTTGTACCATATAAATGAATACAGTTTCTAAATTGTCATGTGTCACCGTCGTGACTAGTTTCTCCAATTAACTCCAATTAACGTGGAAAAGATACATGTTAGGACAAGGTGTAAGGCTCATGCCAGGACACATCAAGCATCCTGGTTGTAAAATTGTAAATCTCAAAACAATTTGGAAATATCCCCACAAATACTGAACCATCCTCTAATTTACATAAACCCCACCCCCAGGAACAACAATAATGAGGACGGGGCCATACTGTGCTGCTTTAGAGAAGAGGAAGAGTTGTTGACATGCCGTCAAAACTAGGATTCACAAGAAAATCTATTGATTACAATTACTTTACAAAAATGCTATAACACAATCATGTATTCTGCTGCAATACAGCGTTCATCAAAAACAGTGTATCTAAAGTATGAGACAAAAACAATCAAGAAACAAAACAAAAGGGAAAAAAAGGCACTGTTTCTGCAGGATCCTCTTCATTCATTTTCACTATGGAACCCTGGTATAAGCCAGTTTTCTTCAGTCAAATATCATATCACTCGCATGTGACATGAGATTCTTGTCATTGTGCAAACGTCTATCTGAATCGGAGCAAGGAGAGGGAAATCCAGCTCTGCCAGGCGCTGGGTTCAAGGACGTGATAATTGAGTTGTAAGAATTTGAGCTGAAAGGAGGGAAAGTGACAGGTACAAGTACTGTTCTCTGGATTAAATTGGCTTCATGGGTTTATGGGTCGGTTATGTCTATTGTAAAGATTCACATCATTTGTAGAACCATTTCTACTCTACCGTATATCAGCACTGAAGGACACATTACCTTTCATTTAGCAATTCTGCAATCAGTTGCCTTGTGTTTGACCCTCCTTGAGCCCAAAAAACATCAGATTCTACATTGATTTCTGATTGAGAGAGCAGACATATGCTGGTTAACCCTGTGTGCTCCGGATGATGACTCAGATGATGCTCAAAATAGCACAGTACACTTCAAACATGCTTCAGCATTTTTAAATCCAAAGTTTCTAATTAATAATGGAACATTTACCAGCTACCGGAATTTTACCTGTTTTTTTACGGAATTTTTTTGTACAGTGTGTGTATTTCTGAGTGACCCCTGCTTGCGTGTTAGAAGGGCTGCCAAGCCCTAGGGTGAATAGCCGTAAGGGCTTGGACGGGGAAAGAGGCGGAAGGCCGATTTCTAACCCTGAGAGCTCCCCCCTATAGAGAAAAGGAGGAGTAGGGGCGGCGCAGGGATGCTAAGATCGTGGATGAGGATGGTAGGGGCTCTGGTTATTTATAGGGCTAAGCTGAGGATTTGATAGGAAGATAGAATAATTGGATGATTGGAGGCGGAGATCATTATTAACTGCCTCTGAGCTCTCCTCCCGAAACAAGTTTGAAAACTGTTTTATAAAAGCAATAAAGGTGCGACGAGGGATTGCAGGCATTGTGCCTAACAACCTTCAGCTATGATTTATTCACGATACAGCACTGCCTCGAGTACCTTATTGCTTACCTAAAGCCAACAGCCAACTTGTTTGTTGGAGTTTGTTGGAATTTGCCTATGTGGTGTGAATTGGCCTTAACACTGGTGTATTGCACCAAAACCTAGAGCAAAGAAGATTTGTTAAGAGCCCATGGCTTACTTTTAAAATTAGATTGAGGAAAGTGCTGTGAAATCATCTACATCATCTGTGTAGTCCTTCATTAAAATGTAAAACCGTGAAGCAAACTGAAGAACGCCGTTACGCAATATCTGAACGGGACAGAAGGGGAGAGACTGTCCAAATGAAGAGTAAAGCAAACATTAGCAGAGTCTCAGTGTAAACAGCCAGAGAGGAGCGTGTGAATGAGCAAAGCACAAAAACAAGAACCGATCAATACACAGCGCTCTGTGACAACACTTGAGCTGAGATGGAGAAATCTCCCTTAAACACTGATTCTGAAGGGCCTCCAGGCTCAAACCGAAGGCTGTTCACATGAATATGAACGAGCGTCTAAAGCTGCAGGGTCACACTGCTTCTACTTCTCCAGGATTCACTTTTTGGACAATAAGTGGCAAGCCAACATTGTTCAGAGTAAAACAAAGATGTCCTTAAAGCCAAGCACTGGAATTACATTGAAATGCATATAGACTCGAAAATACAACAAAGTGGTACATTTTGCTATCTAAACATCTCTTCTGTTCAATGCAAATCACATTCCACGCACAAACCTAACCTAATAAAGTCTGTTTGTTCCCTTTGTATTTGAACCTATAGTTTGGGTCATATTTTCGTGTACTTTGTGTGGTTTAGTTCATGGGTTAGTCTGCCTTGTCTCAGTGTGAAAATTGTTTGAATGGACACACAGTGAGTTATACTTTACTGTTATTTGCATTCGCAATGGTCTTCCGCTGTAGTCCATGACCTGATGTCCATTTAAAGGTTTCGGGCCAAGCTGAAGCCCGTCACAGTTAATGAGACGCGTGTGTCATTTGTCAAGATGATGAATGGATTGAATGTGATAGGTCTGACACTTCTGAATTTATTACCTCGGTTGCTGGAACAGCCTTTAATTGAATCCAAACTCAGATCGGGGAAGTTATCAGACATCATCCATACAATAGATGGAATAATGGGATTTTTTACATTCAAGTGAATGAATGTAGCTATAATTTCAGAGGCATTAGTTACTGGAGACCATTTTCTTTCTTGTTGAACACTGATTTTGTGGAATCTGGCTCCCATCGTGCGATGTATTTTGGGAGATAATAATGCAGGAGTGGACTTGATTTTATCCCTTCAGGAAATGAAGAGTGGGCTTTAGTCAGGTGGCTGGAGATGGCACCTTTTTTTCTTCATTTAACATATATACAAGGTTGTAGTAATTTGCAGATATTTTCTTTAATTCTAAAACACAACATGATACAGGTAAAATATCTGTAAAAAATCAATACAGAACATTCCTCCATTCCATAACACAGTAAATCGTTTATGTTTATGTGAATCAGTTAACTAGTCAGAGTGGCCATCACAATTTAATTGAATGCATCCTGATGTTTTGAAGATCTGTGCAAACGATGCTAGATACATCGATAAAAGAGTGCTTTGATGGTTTGGAAGCGTCTTGTGAGTTAACACACCCAGCCCTGATGAACAGACTAATAAATAATTCAGCTCCTCAGGCCTGACTGAAGACCACATTTGAACATTAATAGCCGTTTTGTTATTAAAAGTGCAGAAAGTGAACAGATCCTCTCGTCTGCTCTAGACACTCAGGATTATGGAGGTTGATTATAGGCTTAAATCTTCTTTCCCAAAAATCCATCTATGGTTCATTTATTTTTATGAACAAGTAGTCTGAGCTCCAGACAGATTGGACACTAAAACTGTGTTTAAGGAGCACAGCGCTATATTTCACTTTTTGTTTCTGTGAAATAACCAGCACTTATCAGATGAGTTTTATTTTTCATTTTGTTCACATCATAGCATAAAAACAAAGCAAGCACATGTCCTTCTGTCAAGGATAGCAAAACTTTGTCAGAATATGTGGGACCTGACCTTATGTCCCAAAATAAAAAACTTTATTCTTGATGTGAATACATAAAAGATCTTGAATATGATGCACATTTAATAATGTAAAAGAGACTGTGATGTGTGTGTGTGTATGTTTCTATCTATCTATCTATCTATCTATCTATCTATCTATCTATCTATATATATATATATGGGTAGTTGAAACTAAAAATTGTGTCCTATGGTGTGACAGAAAAATGTACAAAAAAAAAACTTATAACATGAGAAAAACGTGTCTTTATTCTTAAAACTACAAATAGCATGAGAGAGGTTTATGTTATGTTTTTTCTGTCACATCATACTGTATATATATCTGATACACCTACTACCCATTTATAATACCTTGAAAAAACATTTTTGTAGCTTAATTTAAAAAGCGAATCTTTCATATATATATATATATATTAGATTCATTACATTTTAGTTTAGCTTACAGCTCATGAAAGTCCAAATCCATTATCTCAAAATATTAAAATATATCCAAGGATCAATTTAAAACTAGTATTTGCAAGGCAAACAATTTCATGTTATTTAAAAGTATGTTCATTTACGCAGTCAATACTTATTCGAGGCTCCTTCAGTGCAAACTCTAGCAAAAGTGAGGTGTTTTCTTGCCTTCCAAATATCCCATAGATTCCACATGGGGTTCAGGTCAGGCGTGTTGTCTGTGATATCATGTTTAGCTAAGCTTTTGGAAGTGGCATTGTCTCGGTGGGCAGGTGCTAAAGTGCTGGAAAACTGGCATTCCCATAAAGTTTGTCAGCAGATGGAAGCAAGTGCTTCAAAATCACCCGACAGAAGGCTGCATTGACTTTGGACTTAAAACACAATGGACAAACACCAGCAAATCATCACTGACATCAGAAGCTTCACACTAGACTTCAAGCAGCTTGGATTCTGTGCCTCTCCAGTCTTCCTCCAGACCATGATTTCCAAATGAAATGCAAAATTGACTTTTATCTGAAAAGAGGACCTTGGACCACTGAGTAACAGTCCTGTTCTTTTCCTCGTTAGACCAGGTAAGACATGTCTGATGTTGTTTCTGTCTTCGTAGCTCTTAACCTGAAGGCATCTGAGCGGGAGACTCTTGATGAACCGACTCCAGATGCAGTTTAGTCCTTGCACGTGTATAAACCGGCTTTCCTTGACAGTATTTTCAAGCTTGTGGTCATCCACAATATGCTTTGATACATCACTCTGTGAACAGCCAGCTCATCCAGTAATGCCCTTCAGTCAGCAGTCTTCTTCATTTTTGTGGTATCAAAGGACAAGATACACCCAGAATTTATATTGCACTTAAAGAAACTGAAATATAAATACTGAAATATTGTGAGAAACTGGATTTTGACTTTCATGAGCTGTAAGCTCTAATTATCAAAATGTAAAAATGAACGGGGGAAAGTCACGTGAGAGGAGGCAATGCCTACACTGCGCTATAATTGGACATGATGGGTTTTGACTGGATGTGATTCGTTCTGCCTTAAATCCCGCCTCTTGTTTTTGTGCAAGCTCTGGGTCTGAATGCGGAGCATGATTAAATTATGATTAGCACTCAACATGTTATTACTGCATGCTGTTATAATGTACTACTGCAGATACATATAGACAGAGCTCAGATGTAAAAGCTGCTTTTGACTGGTCGTCTAAAATGAAGATACTGTCCTCGTCAACAGTTGGCCTCAAAGGCTTCCCATCAGTCACTATGTTGTATATTTTAGCACAATTAGACCGCCATCAGCAACTAAGCGTTTTCAGAAATAATAATATAACCTGATTCAAACCTCATAACACCCGATAAAATACCACTCAGACATCAAGCCTGGATATGAGTCAAAACGGAGTGATTCTGTGATTGACACGTTAGCCTTTAACTTTGACAAGCATGGATCTGGCCTCGGATGCACTGGGGGACGGTTTCTATGGGAACAAACACACGGTGGGGTTCTGGTCTTACCCGGTGATCCTTCGCCAGCCGCCGGTGCTGCTGCAGGCCGCGTTTCCTCCGGGTCTTAGGGTTTTCCAGCGGGTAGAAATGAAATAGGCCCTCACCAAAAGAAAGCTGCAATAAAACACAGCTGTATTAAAAGAGAGCTGACAGAGTTTGGCCTCTTAAGAAGTGTGGAATAGGGTTACAGAAACCCAATACATGCAAGTTTTCCCAAAGTATGACTGATAATGTTTTTATCCAGCTATATGTAAATATTTAATCGCACTGTGAATTCATAAACTTAATTAAACTCTTTAATGAACTAAAACACTCCTCAGCATGAAAATGGGAAATGTGCCTCGAAAACATGCTGGAATTGTTTGTGCATGCAAATACTCATATGGGTATATATATATTTATATATATTTCATTTAAAAGTTAATTTAAAATACTGTGTATATTTTATTTAATTGAAATTGTGTTTCAGTGTTGTATTGAAAACATCGCACTAATAAAACCAAGAGCCTACATTTTTAATGACCTTTTGAGGCTTGAATTGAGAAATTAATCAAACTGAACGAATAAAGGAAGGCTACCTGTTAATTTGAAGAGAAATAGCTGAAATATGCAGTGTAACAATATTATCATATTTAATTATGTAATATAAGTACAAAATTTATTTAGGAGGTGATCCCTTTGATGAGCATTATATGATGAGCTGACAAGAACATCACTGGTTCAGGTAACCAGCTACATACAGTATAATACATTTTATTCAAACATCAGGTCATATTTTTGAAGTGAAAAAATTACAATACAGTAGTATATAGTCTACTGAAAGATCACTCGTCGCAAATCAGGTCATCCACTTACATCAGCTCTGAATGATTATAAACTATACTTCAGCAGCTGTATTATATTTCATTTTAACTCTGCTGTCTTGCTGATTAAACCATCATTTTGTCATTTATGAAGTATCAGCTCCTTTTGGTGTAATTAATTTGATATCTTCTTATTTATCGCTAACCGTTCCCCTGTGTTGAGGACAAAGTCATTTCACCACCTGTCACTGTAAATTAAAATCCTCTTCTATGAGACTTGCCATATTAAAGAAAGGACGAATTCCTGAATAAAAGGCGATTGTTCAGTTGTGAGTGAAATAATGTCAAATAATGTGAAATGCTGAAGACTGTCCAGTAACACTAACAGAGCTCAGTGTTTAATAAGACATGGTTTCCTTGAGCAAAGAAAGCAGAAATTTAGATGTGTGAATTAGGAGGAGAAAATCCCTCTCAAAAATAAAAAGAAACATGTCAGAATGAATAAGCCACACACGATAAGGGGTCAGGTGTTATTCCTAAGCTCGGCCACACGTGAAGCTCTGTTCCGCTCCAGTGAGAGCCGCAGACATGCTTTGACATTTGACAAGGCTGATTTGTCAGGCTAATCAAGTCCTCTGTTCGGTGATAAACGGCCCTTCATGATGATGGAATAAATAAACACAGCCATGTCAGATGAAAGACGCGTTTACTATTTACACTCAGTCATTTTCTTACTGCCCATAACACTTATGCAACTGAAAAGAATAATATTAGCACAAGCTCTGCTATCTTCTGCAGTTCTGAGGAGTTAACGTTTTGTTTTTGTATTTCTAATGTACCCCAAACAAGAAACTGGGGTTAATATGTGTTGACTTTTTAAAATGCACATCCTAATAATACTGTTTTCATAACTGCCAGAATATCTCTCTAATCTCTAATTCCACTCTAATCAAATGATCCTACAGCAACTGGATTTTTATTGAAATCATAACGTGGAACCTGTTTTCCGTTTTCACATTTATTATTATAATAAGTAGGATTTTATGTTGAAGTGTTCTTATAGTAGTCCCTGTAGGATTTGTCAGTTCCAGTAGGAATCCTGAACACTTTGCTTTAACATATCTGAAAGAAATCCTAATGATATCCCAAGATGACCATTAAACAGCAAATAAATGTGGCAGGCTTGTAAACTGAGGTCCTGTAACATAAGAGCAATTTTATTCACCAGCCTTTCAACTTCTGAGCTTGCATTTTGCCGAATAAACGTGCACTTCATTCCAGTCGCTTTGTCTCTGTTGTCCACAAGAGAACACCTTGTCCTCAGATTTTCATGATTGATAGCTATATGTGATAGCATAATTATAACTGTGTAAAAACAAACATTCATGCATCAGAGTGTTGGTTTCTTGGGCGTTCTGCCGTGCACACTGCAGCTCACCTTCCTTGCGCTCCCGAAGCCGTGCTCCTGGGCAAGTTGCTGAGCATCTTCGTTCGTCCCCTCGCGCAGCTGGACCAGAAAATGATCGCTAAAGATGAGCTCCTCGTCCGCTGCAGCTATGAGCACCAGAGCACTGAGCAGGGTGAGAGCCAGCGCTGTCCCATCTCTACAGGATCCCAGCAGCATCGTGCTGTCTTTGCCGTGCTGTTAGTGAGTGAACGCTGTCAAACGCAGAGGAACGCTGGAGCTCTTCAGCAGGGCTCGTCAGAACGCATCTCCTCAGTCATCGGTGGATGAGGCGAGGGCAGTCGGACCGTGCTTGTGTGTGGGACCCAATCTGCATGTTCTGCCTCCCTTTAATCTATAATTCATCGGCATAAACGTGTGGCTCTTTTGCATGTGACGTTCCACTCAAAGATGCCCAATAAGCTGAAGCGGGTGTGGCTGATCGCCTCTCTCCCTCCCTCGCTAGTGTGCATGAAGTAGTGTACTTCAGCATCCTGGAGAATACCTCCATCCGCCCCGGTTATAGTTCGCAGGGAATCCAGATCGCTTCAGATGGCCTTGATTATTTGTAAAAGAAATGCTGTTAGAGCGCAAATTAAATGATTTCACAGTAAAAAAAAAAAAAAAAGTGTTTTAAAAAGTGTCTCAATTCGCTGCTTTACCTGCGGTATTATAATCATTAAAGTAGTTCCAAAAAGTTTTTAGATTAAACAAAAATATGTCAAAAAGATACAATAATTATTTTTTTTAAACATTAAGCTAACATCAAACTAAACTGTTTTAGGGGGGAAAACTTTTGTTAACATGTTGATAACTTTATTAAAGGCCATATGACTTTGAGATTTTAGAAGAATTTTGAGAGACATTTTCCAGAACCTTTTGAGCCCATTCCTTGTTAGCTGAGAACCTTCATCGTTTCCCATCTCAGGGACGTTAGTAAGCTGCTAGAAATAAATTAATAAACATATTATTGTTATTATTATTATTATTATTACAGTCATATTAAGACATTCGTTTAACCCTAAAAGCAAACTATGCTAACTTTGTCTTTGAGACACAAATTCTGTGTGATCCCAGGCTATCTGTTATCAGAAGCACATTTAAAACTGGAATATAATCAAATTTTATTCACATGTGTTTCATATAATTCTTTCTGGATTGCAACCTGACATCAAATTGACATTTAATGATTATAGCGTATGCGAGACAAGGCTTTAAATGATCAGCCTCCTGCAGGATGTTCACATGCGATGCAATAGTTAAGCCTAGTAGCCAGGGGCCTGTTCCATAAAACAAGTTTACCAAATAAGCCAGGCTTATGGCAGATAGTCTGACTTATTTTAATACAAATTAACTGGTAATAAGTCAGACTAACTGAAATAAGCCTGGCTTTTACTCTAATCTTGGTTTATGGAACAGGCCCCAGGACTTAATCTTTATGTTTACAAGTGTGATGTAATGATGCAGTGCCATGCACAGATTTCTGCAGGCCTACTGGTACCACCCATATTAGAAAACATTATTATAAGCTAACCGTTGTAAATCGGGCTATTTTTAACTTAAAATGTTATGCACTGCAGCTTTAAGATCTTAGATTAATTAGCCTGTGTATACTGTTAAATATTTCTGTAGAAATTACAGTATTACTTGCAGCTGTTTGGCAGTAACTTACTGTAGATCTAAATTATTTACTGGCAACAGTTTGTTCAAAGATAAATGAACGTTAAACATTAACAAGTATTTTACCTTTACATGCTAAAACTATTAAAAAGCATTCTGGGAACCAGAAATCCTAATCCATAACAAAAGCAATTTTTTTTTTTTACAGTAGACTAGTTTGCTGCAGCAAGAACATGAGCTGTCACTGGATCTGGTCACCTGATAATGTGCCATATTGTCAGACAGCAGCAAACAGGTACAGTTAAGACAAGTACAAGAATAATCAGGCATACAAGCTTGGGTCGGTCGAACGGCGAACAATATTTAATAATGGGCACTCCGGTTGGTGATCATAACAGAGTCCCCCCTCCAGGTGCTCGAAATACATCTCAGGAGTGTGGTAGAGCATACAGGGGGAGGGACGGAGAGCCATGTCCCTGTAGAAGTGGCCTGAAGCATAGAGTAAAGGCAGGTGATGACCGTGGAGCAGAGGTAGTGGCACATGGGACCACGACAGTATGGGCCAGGTAGACAGCCACGGCAGTGCAGGCAGTGCAGGAAGCCTGCAGGGCAGAGCAGACAAAACAAAGGTCCTCCAGGGCAAAGTTGGCAGAGCTGATGACCACTAGTACCAAGCAGAGCAAAGAGGCAGCGCTGACGGCAGTGACACCCTCCAGGGTAGTGCTGACAGAAGCCTTCCAGACGCCCTCCAGGGGAGACAAATGGCACAGACACCCTCCAGGGCAGAGCAGACAACAGCAGGACGAAGATTCTAGGGCGGCCTCCATAACTGTGGCTGGGCAGGACGAGGCGTTATCATGGCTGTGACTAGGCACGGCGAGGACTCTGACAGAGCAGAACAAGAGGTCTATGGTGGCCCTTCTGGTCGTGACAGAGCAGGAAAAGGGTTCTTTGGCGGCTCTTCTGGCCATGTTGGAGGGCAGAATGAAGGTTCAACAGCCCCCGTGGACGTGACAGGGCAGGATGAGGATTTGACGGTGGCCATGAAAGTGCAAGACAAGGATTCAAGGCAGAGGTTCTATGGCGGCCCTTCTGGCCATGGCAGGGCAGACTCAGAAATGGCAAGGCGAGGGTTCTATGGTAGTCCTGATGGATGTGGCAGGGCAGGACAAGAGTTCCCTCTGTGGCCGAAACTAGGCATGACGAGAGCTCATGGGCAGCCTCCATAGCCGTAGCAGGGCAAGACTAGGAGTCAACGGCCTCCATGGATGTAGCTAGACATGGCAATGACTCATGGGCAGTTTTTTTAGCTGTAGCAGGGCGAGGCGTGTGTTCTATGACATCAATAGTGGGTCTGCCAGACTAGACACCAGCTTCAAATCCCCTAGGAATGTTGATGTCTTCAAATGCAACATGCTTGGGAACACTGGAATGGCATCTGTGACAGCTGTAACAAGACTGTGGCTTCATATCCTTGGTGGCTGAAGGCTCTGGTGTGGCAGCCATCTTGTGCAGTGGCTGTGGCTCTGGGTAATCCAATGAGGATTGACGTGGCTCTGGCAGATCAGCGAGGTGGTGGTGATCAGTATTGACTTGACCTGACGGGTGAGGATCAACATTTACTCCACTGGGCATGTGCAGATCTGTGATAACATGACTTAAAACGTGAATTGGTGAAAGGTGTACTTATCTTATGAGGATCAATTGTGGCTGGATGTGGCTCCTGATCATCAGCGGTGACTTTACTTGATCTGTGATGTTCGACTGTGGCTTGGCTGGGCTTGTGGGGATTAATGACAGCTTGACTTGAGTCCTCAAAGGTAGCTATGATGTGATGGAGCGGCGAACAGCTTTTAAAGGCGGAGACAATCAGTAAAAAAGGGGGCAGAGCTGATTAATCACTAAGGAAACTAATGAGGGCGCAGCGGGAGAACAAGGGAAGCACTGAAACAGAAGGGAACATGACGCGATGAAACACACAACATTACAAAGAAAGAGTCCAAAACTCAACACACAAAAGAGGAACACACAACAGTCCACGGTGGAGTGCCCTCTGGTGGAGCTCTAGCTGGTGATCGTAAAACATATTTGATCTGAGGGTAACAGGCATCCCACCTCTCCCAGAAAGTCTCCAACATACTGTATGCAATATCCCAGAAATTGAGCACATGAGAGAGAATCCCTGCTTTCACCCGGTTTTGAGCAATCTGATAGCAAATTTTCAGTCAAGACACATTAGTGTTTTTACCTGGTATTATCATGCATTTCTAATGTGTCTCCTGTGACCACTTGTTTTCAGATTTTCTATTATTTTATTACATTACACTACAGGGTTTTTTTGTGCATCTATTTCATCTCCGGGAATGAGTGGAATATTTTAAAATATGTTGTGTCACATTGATTTCATTGCAAACTGGATTATTGCGTATCCACTATCTTTACACTCTCAGAAATAAAGGTATAAAATCTGTCACTGGGGCGGTACCTTTTCAAGAGGTATACTTTTGTACCTCTTAGGTTAAAATATGTACACTTTAAGTAATATGCACCTTTAAAGTACCATAATGGACAGTTTAGATACAAAGATGTTTTGAAAAAGTGACGGCTTTTGTAACTTTATTTATAAGAGTGTACAAACCGAGGGACTAGCAAAGATCCAGTCAGGAAATTCAACTACTAATTCAAAATTAGCTTAAACTATACTATATTCGAAGTAAGTGTGCCATCCCAAGACACTCTGTAATGACAGATAGTGTGCATCCTTACTGTCATACTCCAGTGCTTTTGTAATGTGTATTTAATGACTGTCTCAAAACTTAGTCTGCATTCTATAGAGGTGTAGGCAGTAGATGGTCAAAAATCCCTTTTTTATTGTAATATAAAAAAAGAAGGAGAAGGTATTCTTTTCCAAACAGTGGCATAAATTTTGTCTGTTCAAATCAGTATAATGTCTTCATAAATGTTTTGTGGGCAGGTGAGCGAGCCATTTTGATAGAAGATTTCCAAGAAAAATGCTTTAGCCAGTAATTCTACTCTGAAAAATTACTTTACACTACTCTGAAGTGTTCTGGGGTGAAATGTGAATGTATTTCCAGGAGCCATTTTACCACTAGCTGTCAAATCTTACATATGCCCCTTTAATGCTATATAATGGTTTGGCTTCTCTGTTACATGTTACTAGTGAAACAGTGCTTCATTCAGAGCAATGAGGGGTCAAACATCCATCCATCCATTGACCGACTCCACTTTCATTTATGCAGCTTCGAAGGCTTCTTTTCTTCGATCGCCCATAACTAACATCAATTAGAACCCAAACACGAGGTCAGGGAGGGATGTGTGTACAAACAGATGTTGTTTACTGAGCTGTCGTCCGTTGCTAATCTGAACACTACTGCATGCATAAGAGAGTGTGCTACCGACCTGAGCATAAGAGATGACTCGTCTTCTGTAGGCTGCATGCTATTTCAGGTGCCATTCTTTTTTGGGGGGGGGTTTCCTTTTGTGTCTGTGCTCTGAATGGGCTCTTGTGTGAAGGTGATGTGAAGATCAGTGAGTGTTCAGCAGAGGCTCTGCAGCCTCAAGCACAAGGACGACTATCGAGCAGCTTCGAAATTAATAAAGGTCTGTGACAAGGAAGTGATGACATGAGTAGGGATGAGAAAAAAAAGAAATTATTTGTTTATTTAGAAAAATTATACTAAAAACTATGAAAGACAGCAATGTATAAAAAAATCAACACTGTTAATGTGTATTTATATATATATATATATATATATATATATGCATTATGTATTCACTGGGCATGAATTAGCATTTTTCACACTTAAAATGTAAAAACAATTCTGTGCAATTAGTAACAAAATTTGGCAATTTTCTGACCAATTATTGAGTTTGATGGAGTGACTCACATAACTCCTCACTAAAGGCCACTCTCTTGGGGATCCGTAATGATTGCTAATCAGGAACCCAACAGAAAATAAATAAGACATTTTCAAGCTTGCACACTGCGGAGGAAGGAAAGCTTGATTATTGATTTAATTTGTTATGTTTTGCAGTTTTTTTAATGACCTCAGATGAAATTTAAAGTGTACATGAAATATTAAAAAAGGTGATTTAAAAAGACATCTTTACAACACACAGTTTTCCTTATACAAATACACACATTTTAGCGAAAACTGAAGATGCTCAGACAAGGTGCTCAATCGGCGTTTACCTTTCACAGATGAATAGTTTTGGCTTTAAATGTCAAATATGCTTATATGACACAAAAATTGAAAGTCGTTTTCATGCAGTGCAATCTTTTTAGTGACTTTCCAGTCTCAGAATGAACAAATGAGATGTGCTTGTTTCACACCTGCCTGTTCATGAATCGTTCAGTGCATGAGAAGGCTTTCTGCTAATGATCTATCTCATATTCTCACAGCATATGCAGCTCTAGCTCATTACCGCTGCTCCAGATATTATGTTGGTAAATCATGCATGTGTCCTCACATTACAATAACAGCAGGAACAACCGAGCAACTGTAAATCACTCCGGAAGGTGGGGCTGTAATCTTGATGAGTGTGTTTGAATGCACTTGAACAAATTCTCACACACCTGCAATTTATAGCAGATAAATAATCATCTGCGCTCTTTGAGCTCCTCTGTCTTTATTTATGGAGAGTGAAAAAAACAGGGTTATTTGCAAGAATTATGTTTAATAATCCATCAGTATGAGAACTCAAAAGAAAAAATTAATAATAATTAATAATTAACTAATACTATATCATTAAACAACAAATTCTCAACCAAGATTAGGATGAGTTTGATACTTCATCAGATTTGTAGAGATGTGTCTCTGCATCTGGATGCTCTGCGGGGAATGGATGCCGTCAAAATAGTCCAAACAGCTGATAAAAACATCACAATAATCCACATCACTCCAGTCCATCAGTTCACACCTGGAAAAGACAAAAGTTGTGTGTTTTTAACAAACTGAACCATTATTCAGATGATTACTTTGTCTAGTCAACCGATCATTCAAATGTGAAACAGAAATGCCGATTATGTAATCGGCATAAGAAACATATCTCTTTAAAGGCATGTAACTGTACTGCAGAGTCGTTAACTTCATCTCTGCAGCTGATACACTGACTGAGAAAACACCAGTTTACTAAGAAACATGTTAAACATCTCCTTGCTATTTCACCCCAACAAACAGTCTTTACTTTTGCCAAGTTTTTGCAAGTTTCACTTGAACATGCATATGTCAGGGGCAGTACTTGACAAAATTCAACAAAAATGACAGAAAAGAATTATACTTCTTTATGTAAATGGGATTTATTTTATTCTTTTGATGTTTGGTTGATATTGACATGGTTCTGACAGTGGAAAGCCTGGCTGTGCAGTGACGCAGGAATCAGTCATGATCACAGAATTTCCACCGGTCAGACAGATCTGGAGGTGAAGCGGAAGAGTACTGACCTTTCACTCTATCAGACTCATTCACCTGGTCACTCTGACCTTCTGAACATAACAGCATATTGATCTGATGCTTTCACTGAGCAGCCATCATCCTACAGAGCCTAGGATCATTTTTATATAGCTTTCCTTAGCCGAGAAGATGCCCGATGTCAGATGTACATCTAAACAGCATCTAAATAAAAACTTGTGAAAGCGTTATCACTGTATGTTGCCTGGGAAACAAGTGGGACTCTAACGTCTGGAAAGACTGAAGCTCTTATTTTCTCCTGCGGTTCTACAGCGGCTGCTTTCTTTGGCTCTGAATGGCAGATTAAGTGAGAGGTGAGGGTTCAGACTGATCTCTGTGTACACACTTAATCACAGCCATCACATCCGCACTGATTGCAGGTCTGTGTGCACGCTCACTGCTGAGAACAGGCTTTCTTTAGTCTAATGTCTATCGTACTTTCCTGTTCATTCAGCGAGATGAACTTTCTCGTTTTACTGTTGCATTTATGACCGATCATCCTGTATCTGCTAAAAAAAACCAAAACTAAAAAAATGAATGAGAATTTTTGAATATTACAATTACCAACCATGTTATTACTATACCCTATTTTATCAATTAAAATGGAAAAATAAGTTTGATTTTTTTCCAAATACTCATAAATTGAAATTTATAGAAACATATACTGTATGAATTAGCAATAATGATCTTATTTTACAATTTAAATTTACATCTCATGACTGCTCAAAAGAGTCACATTTATGAAACCTCCATGTTCTTTTTCTGATGAAACAACAAAATATTACTCTTGAATATTTTGGAATAAAATATTTATTTTTTATCTGAAGAAACTCAGTATTCTTTCATGGCACATACAATGATTAATGTTTCACGCTGCAGTGATTCATCAGTAGGTGGCGGTAAGCAAACTTCTCTTGTTTGTTTAAAGTTTTGTTGTTGTTTTTCATATATTCATGTTTACCATCATAATTCAGTGGTAAAAGTATTTATGAGATAACTTTAACCATAGTATTTTCTATGTAGGTCTTCCAGTTCAAACCGGACCTGAATGTAATAGGAGGGTTACATATGGAGCTAAAGAAGATAGAAACTCTTATCAAATGCTAGTATCATTCCTTGTTCTTGAAAATCAAAATAGCTAGCTCAATATAATCCCGCACATATTATGTGATCATCTGCTCCGCAGTTAACATTGTCTACGGCACTTTATGCTTTTTCTAACAGCACAGCTGTCAGTCAGCATTGCAGGGCTCCTCTGGGTTTGGTCTTTAGAGCATATCCCCTCCAGAAGACCACAGGGTCCTTCAGACTGCAGAGGACACCTGTTCAGCTGAGTTTGAGGCGGCAGACGTGACTGATGATTTGTCATGTGACACAACACTGGCTGAGGTAGATTAAATTAAATCCATCCGTCTCGCTTCCCTCTCTCAGGAAACTAAATTGTCCTGCCACTGTGCCAGAGCTATTTCTATTTTGCGCACCAGGTCAGGAATCGGATGACAGATGAGTCTCTGGCATTGCTAACTCAGTGATTTGCTGTGGGTTTAGCAGCCGCTGAGATACGCCTCCATCACAACCCGTGTTGTTTGGGTGTGAGGACACTCACACGTCTCTAAAACAAATCACCATTGCCTGGACTGACATAACAGCACTTGAAGATCAACTTATTTCTATGAAGATCAACAGTTATTTCTGTTCTTGGCAATTCTTCTAAGAATTCTTAATTTAGCAGGCATTTTGACTTCAAATGCTTTCACTAAAATGTAAAAAGGCAAAATAACACAAATAACCCTTTTGATGTAGCAAAAAAAAAGAAAAGACTGCATGTCCGCAAAAATTATTTTTTCTGATCTCTGAATGTCGAAAACTGTTAGAAATAAACTTGTGCATCCGGTCAAGGCCACCCTATCATAGCCATCCAGTCAGGGCCATCCTGTCACACCCCATCCAACCATGGTAATCCAATCATGATAATCCAATCACGGCCATCCAACCAATCGCGGCCATCCAATCACGCCGATCCAATCATAGCCATCCAGTGACGGCCATCCAATTGCTACCATCCAGTCACAGCCATCCAATCGCGTCCAACCAACCGCGGCCATCCAGTCGCGGTCATCCAATTGCTACCATCCAGTCACGGCCATTCAATTGCAGCCATCCAGTCACGGCCCTCCAGTCGCGGCCATCCAATCATGGCCATCCAATCGCAGCCATCCAGTCACAGCCATCCAATCGCGTCCAACCAACCGCGGCCATCCAGTCGCGGTCATCCAATTGCTACCATCCA
>JAUMHP010000063.1:2097133-2117825 GCA_032361065.1 Enteromius trimaculatus
GTCACGGCCATTCAATTGCAGCCATCTAGTCACGGCCATCCAATCACGGCCCTCCAGTCGCGGCCATCCAATCATGGCCATCCAATCGCAGCCATCCAGTTACAGCCATCCAGTCATGGCCATCCAATTGCTACCATCCAGTCCCAGCCATGCAAACGTAGCCATCCAATCACGCCGATCCAATTGTAGCCATCCAGTCACGGTACATCCAATCGTGGCCATCCAGTCCCAGCCATCCAATCGCAATGGCAATCACTGCCATCAAATTATATCTTTAGTTTAATAAACTACTCTAAATAAATATAGTTGTATACAACAAAGAAAGGAAAATTCCAAGAAAATAACCCCTCTTGTTTTCCTTGGCATGCTCTGTGTGTAAATTTAGAATATTTGGTGAAAAGGAAACAGGAATGGTGAGTAATGAATAATCAGACTAATTCCCAGCGTGAGCTTGTTCTCTGTAGCACTTGTGTCATAAATGAATGAACCGCTGATGGACAGAGAGGCTGTGATTAAGAGTCAGTTGGGTTTCACAGAAAACCATTCATATTTTAGGTAAAAAATAAAGTTATACTAATCAAAGATCATTGTTTTGAAAACTCAGACAATCAGAATAAAGCTGTTTAAAACAACCAACAGTTTTAGATTAGATCCTACAAAAAGAACAATGCCTTTTAGCCCATTTAATTATAAAGGAAGTTTTGGTTTTCAATTCATTAATAAATTAACTTGTTCGTTGTCTTTACATTTCTTTTCAATTTCAATGAAACAAAAGTGTATTCTCAGACATGAGCTGGTGACAGTGAAACCTGCTCTGTGTGAGATGAATCTGGAGTCTTTCACATGCTTTTATAGTGTGCTCTTGTTCAGCTCAGGCTTTAGGGATGGACTCAAAGGTGAAGCGACATTCCAGCTCCATCTGTGTTGTACACGGATGAAAGAATACGACACATTAGGGCAGCGCTTTGAAAATGACTCCTTTAAAAATAGGTGATGTGTGAGCACAGGGACAGGTTCACTCCATCAAGATCAAGCTGACATCTGAGAATATCCTGCAGGAAAATAATCTCACACAGTGGCCGGATAAAAACAGGACAAAACAAAACCGTAATTTCCTGTTAGGTGCACAATAAGATGCTTGCCAAAATAACAGCACCTTCATATAAAAGCACCAAGGCTACACCCACATGCTGCAGAACCATGTTTAATGCAGTCACAAAGGACGTCTATGGGGCAAGGCATTTACAAATATTATTTTACATCCTGCCCAAAGTTTTCAAACGTAACAATGTTTATATTGTAGTGAAGGTAACTGTGTACTTATATTATAGAGTTAAAAACCACATTACATTATAACATTTTAATCTAAAAATAAAATAATGCTTTTTAAAGCAAACGTTAAATTCAATAAACTAAAAAAATATAAAATACAAGATAAGTTGTCACAGACTTGTGTAAGGCTAGTTTGAATACCCATTTATTTGTTTTTACATAAAGACATACATTTGAACTTTATTTATGTTGATTTACAAATATCAAGCAATGTAAGAAACAGAGTTGATCAAATGCAAGTAAATAAAAATGAGAACAGTACATTATGAATTAATAATTGACTGTGAGTGGTGATACATTTCTGAATTAATTCAATAAATGATTACCAAATGATTCGGTCTTGATTTAAACTTTATGTTATTCAGTTACACGGTGAACAAATACACTTAATGTTATTCAAAAGCATCAGTGTAGAAACACATGAACACTGAGCAGAGTGGACACTTTTGATCTTACCTGTTTTATTCACACATGACTGATGCATTTGAATCACATTAAGTTGATTTGTTTATGTGAAAGTTATGTAAATACATGGAAATTCACTGTGTAATTGAATTAATAATAAAGTTTAAATCAAGACCAAAACATTTGTCAATCATATATAGAATGTTTTGTGACCGGAAACCCCGTAGGACATCAGCGTCGCCCTGGTATCTTCATCACGGGCCAATCAGTCACGGAGAAAACTATATAAAAGGAGAATAAACGGAACGTGCGAGGAGACGCATCCCCACGCTGCCCGAAGCTAATGACTGCTTTTCTCTCTGTTTCTTACCAGAGTACTCGCCGTGACTGCTTGGCCCTGCCACCACAATCACCGGGAAAAGCCCCGCCTCACAAGTCACCCTTCACTGGGAAGAGGAAAAGGGATTCGCATCTTACCTGACGTCTCACCGCACCGGCAAAGTCACTTCTTCACTCTTCTTATTACTTCTGTCAATAAAATCCACCCTTCGGGGGTTAAACACTGTGCCCTTGTCGCGTTGCCCTTCGCTGTTGGTCACAGTGTTTAGTAATACTGTCATTCAATTATTAATTCATAATGTACTGTTCTCATTTTTATTTACTTGCATTTGATCAACACTATTTCTTACATTGCTTGATATTTGTAAATCATCATAAATAAAGTTCAAATGTCTGTCTTTAAATGCAATGACAAATAAATGCTCAGCAATAAACAGAATTCAGTGGAATTCTTCCTGAATTGAATTCCTCTTCCTGTAATTCCAATTCTGTTTCCTTTAATTGTTGTTTAATTCCAATTCCATTTCCTTCTTTGAATTGGAATTGTTGAGCTCATTGCTAAATTGACCCCAACCCTGATATATATTTTTCTGTTGCAATTACTGTGCTCCATCTGTTTGGCGCACACTCGGTTCATCCATTTCTGACAGCAAAATGCTGATATTTCCATGACTTTCTATTTACATATGGAGAATATACCTGAGATGTAAGTTCATTTAGGAAAACTGAACGAATCAAATACATTAAATGGTACATGCATCTGTCAGAGCATCTTTAAACTAGACCAGTTAATCTGTTATCTGACCATATATTATTAAGCCCTTAATATAAAGCCTGTTTATGCAGCAGCACACTCTGTGTCCTTTCCATTTTTTCAGATGCACTCGTACCAAACTACTACAATATAAATGGTATTACCTCCTTTCATACCGTTTCATACCATAACTCTTGCAAACTCAATTTACTGCCAAGCCCTATAGACTTCTATTGTAAGTGCAATACTGCAAAAACATTCATCATAAATATTACTTATATTACACACTGAATTCAAAGGCACATTTACTTCTATAGCATTTGCTCTGTAGATTGTTTCAAAGCAGCTTCACAGTAGCTAATAAACAGGAAAAATTGTTGATATTAATGTTGCTGTTTATTAAACAGATTACAGCTGTGAAGCAGCTCCAATTGTAATCCAGTGTTGATCCAGTTTAATTCAATAGCAAGGTCAGTGTTTCACAATTTATCAGTTAAGAAAACTTAAATCAGAAGACAAAAGTGTCATCATTCAGCTTGATTTGGTTCAGTTCAATAGAGTCAGTGTTACGAACGTCATGTTTCCTGATTTGATCACTAAATTGTGTTACTGAAAACAAGACAGTGAACTAATGCTCAGGTTAATGAGAGAAATCAATTACAAAGTCAGACATCTGACCTGCAGTTTGGGTCAGAGCCAATGATGATCATCTTCACTGCAGTGCTGCAAATCACCAGAGTTGCATGTGTGTGTGTGTGTTTGTGAGGGGCTGATGTTCTTTTCCACCTCCAAATTACATTAGCAGAAGCGGTAATGGTACCTCACTGTTCTCTGTCTGCTCACAGTACTTATGTTATCACAGAGGCAACACCTGACCAGCACAAGAACACACTCCATTAGAAAAGCAAACAGGGTCTTTACAGACAACCCAAGGCGCAAAGCTTAAGTAGGTTTGCACTTTTCCCCAGTGCAGTACACAGACCCTGATGTTTGCTCAGCCGCCACTGATAAGCCTGTTTGTGAAACAATGGACAGGAATGGTTCCTACAAGTGTGTTCCTACAAATGTTAAGAACAATAATGTTTTCAAGCACATTTGCAGCACCAATTATTTCCAAAGATGCTCTGGATGATTGTCAATTCAGGCTGGATAGCACGGTCATAAGGAGAGAGGTCAGGCCTGCAGCTCAGTGAAGAGGCAACAGTGACACTGAAGCTTTCTGACAGCTCAAGCTCTTAGCAGAGAGGTGTGAGGCGGTAAAACAAGCCATGTGGAGGGAGGGTGACCCTATTCGACCCCAGCCACATTTAGCCATGAGTTTAGCAAATGTAGAAGATCATTCAGAAATGCTTTACCCATGCTTTGCATAATGTGCATATACAGTTATATTTACAGTATATGAAAGGGATTGTGAGAGCTGCATGTTCTTCCTGTGCTTGTGCCATTATTTTCTTTCATTTTGGCTTAGTTTGTAGTCTCTACAGCTGCTGTTATTTGTTAGTTTGGCTAGTTTGTTTTCTTTTATATGCATTGGTTTCTTCAGAACATGTTTTTCTACACTTAAATGGACTGCCTCGTGTTTAAATTTTGTTTGCAGTTTTAGCCGTTATGCTATGCTTTTTTTTTTAACTCTTCCAGCTTTAGTTAGTGTGTAATGTTGCTGTTTGAGCATTAAAAAAACTAAATCTGCTGAGGAAGATACTCTATTTTTTTCCAAAAACAGTTTTTAAGAATTAAAACTCGGGCTACAGCACACTGCTTATAGATATTTTGAAGTCACAATGTCATGTTGGAAAAAAGGGACAAGGTCTAAGGGTTACTCAGCAGCAGGTCAGGCTGGTGCGTGTCTTCACACTATGGCAGTGTTACAGGCGTACCAAGCCGACCTGCTGAAAGAACTGGATGAAGGCGAGCAAGTTAGTTCAGATGACATCAAATTAACTAAGGAGAACCGCTGACCTCTCATTGCGTGCCACCAAGGAAGCAGCTCGTGCTATAGGCAGAACGATGTCACCAATGGCCGCAGAGAGGCATCTATGGCTGACTCTGTCGGATATGAAGGAAAAAGAGTCTGCTTGATGGACGCCCCGCTTGCGCCTGAGGGTCTGTTTGCCTTATGGCAGCTGCGTCCAATGTCATACCTATTGACCTGATGTACATGAGACCCCTACAGTGGTGGCTCAGGAACAAAGGCATATCCCTGAGGGGAAATCCCCTTCGCATGATCAATGTGTCACGCCGAGCTGTACGTGCCTTAGATATGTGGAGGAAACCTGCGTTCCTGTATCAGGGCCCAGTGCTGGGAGATCCCGGTTACTGCAGAATGCTAGCGGATGCATCCCTCGCTGGTTGGGGGGCGATCACGAGTGACCGAGGTCGAGGCCGAGGTCTGTGAAGAGGTCGCCATCTTACTTGACACATCAACTGTCTAGAAATGACAGTTGTAAGAGATTGACACGTGTTGGTGCGCACCGACAACACCCCTGTCATCTCTTACATCAATCACCAAAGAAGTCTGCGGTCGCGCCCCTTGTACAAGCTGGCACACCAGACCCTTGTGTGGGCCCCTCTCACTGAGAGCCATCTTCATTCCCGGGGATCTAAATGTAGGAGCAGACATCCTGTTGAGACAAGGGCTGAGGCTCGGGTAATGGATGCTCCACACTGAGGAGAGAGATTTACAGAGCAGAGGTAGACCACTTTGCGACACAGGAGAACGCACTATGTCCCCTCTGGTACTCTCTATTTCATCCAGCTCCTCTGGGACTGGATGCCATGTCTTTTCCCCTGATTGCTCTGCTCCCTGGAGTTCTGTTGAGTGTGCACCAGGACACGGACAGTCTACTGCTTGTATCGCTGTTCTGGCTGGGCTGAGTATGGTTCTCGGACCTGATAGACCTCCTAGACGGCCATACGTGGGAAATTCCAATCAGGAGGGATCTCCTCTCACAACCCCCATCCGGAGCTGTGGAAACTGAGAGTGTGGCCTCTGAGGGGCCACAATTATTCACTTTGTGGTGTAGAGAACGCCAGCAAGATCCAGCCAACTGCCCAGTCTGTACAGTTCTGGAATTCTACTGGGGTCACTCACTCCACCCTGAAGGTTAACGTGGTGATAATATCGGCCTACCACTCCTCTCTCGGTGGACATACTGTTATTAAAGAACCCCTTGTTATACGCTTCCTCTGCAGTGCATTGAGGTTAAGGCCACCAGTACGATCCCGGGTACCAACCCAATGGGGTAAGGTTACAAAACCAGGCCTTTCATTGCCATGACAACCGACTGGATAGGGCCGAGTTTATTGCTGGAAGAAGGGTGAGCAGAGCAACTCTGACTAGTCTAAAGACAATGGACTTTTCCTAAATTAGTAAACACATTTCCTTCAGGTCATAATTTATACTGATATTGCCTTGCATATAGTACACTGTTCTATGCATATTTTTGATAGATCATCAGCTTGTACCACCTCACTAGAGCGACACATTTTATGTTTGGCATCTAAGGACTCGTCTTCAGACGATCTAACTGAGAGTGTATGTCATATGTTGATATCTCTGCAATGTTCAGTATTTTAAGAATCTGTTCTAATTTGTATATTGAGTCACTAATCCTGTGTATATGCAAATTAGCATGAAAGGAACAAAGAGCCATAAAACTTCCCTCCAAAGCATCAGCACACCATTGGTCTTTGACCCACAGGAGGTGTGACCTCAGCAGGTTACAAAAAGCCTACACAGCAGAAACTCGCTCTCTTTCCCCTTTTTCTACTCCCTTTCTATTTCTGCGGAACCACACATCTCTATGGTCTCCTAAGCTCATGGGCCCGATGCACATGTATCGAAGGAGGCCCTAGACAGCAGCACAGGTTGCAGTCCTTTGAGACTCTAAGATGATTTAACTCCAGGCAAAAGTCCTGCACCAGGCCTAAGCCTGGACTTTTTCATGTATCTGAAGATCCACGGATTGCAACAGATCATTCTCTCAGCTCTCTTTCCATCAACCAAGCACCAGAGTTAAGACACCTTTTGGGAATGCATCACTATTCAAACCAGGAGGACATGATTGCCAATCCAAAACCTTGTAACCATCCGGACAAGTATCGTACATATAACTAAACAAAACAGAGGTTTAATATTAGTTATGCACTGATGGTTTTACAGGTGGTCAACTGACTCTCTTTTCATAACTTTAATTCTAGCTCTTTCTTAATGGTTCACCCTTAAGCCTTGCTTTGCACTTTCCCTTTAGTGTGAATGTATTTATACATGTGAGTTAACGTAGAGCTAAAAAAACTTTTTGAGTTTCTGATTCTGCCTTGCAAATAAGTGTCCCTTTACGATCATGGCCCTTGCTACATGCTCTAATACAGTAATTCTGGAAGAAGGCATATTTATGTGCCCAAGAAAATATCCCTTCTTAATTACACTATGTGTTCGCTTAGTTGATGGTAATTCTGCTACAGTTACTACTGGCAGCTAATATAAATAATTGCAATTAATCATAATTAATAGTAATTATTTATATAAGTATCTATATTTCCCTTATTGAGCTAAAATATGTTACACAGTAGAGATGGCGTCGTCAATCGAGTGGTTGGTTATTGCTGTCTATGTGTCATGTTCCATGTCTGTCTGGTCCCGTTCTCCTCCCTGTCAAGTTCAAGTCATCCCTGGTTAAAGTCTTGTGAATGTGCTACGTTGTGTTTTTGTTTGATTTGCTGCCTCGTCAGCCTTTGTTTTTTGTCCTGAGAATATTAAAAATAGTATATATCAAGCTCTTCATGTCGGCATCTCACAGCACAGCGAGCCCTCGTCATGACAGAACCAGGGATCGAATAAGAGGATGGCATTTACTGCGGAGCTTTCCGCTTGTACGCCGGGACGCCGTTCGAGAACTTCATTCATGAATATTATCAGCTGACTGAACGGTCGGGTCTCTGCGATTCTGTGCTTGCGGCAGCATTCTACAGCGCGGCCCAAGGATTCACTGCGGTGGAGCTACCGGATGTGAGAGACCTGCCGTTTTTCTCTGGTTGGTGACGGTACGCTCCTGGAGCTGTATATTGTTGTTGCACATGCCGGAGCAGCCTGTTGAAAGCACACCCCCTGTTAGGAATGGTTTTTTAATCTGCAGGTTGAATTTTGAAAGTGTTCCAAAACAATTAAATGTTGTTGTTTTCCTGTGTTAGTCCAGATCACCTGATTGCAGGACTGCATGATAATGAGGATTTCTGCTTTCTCTCAAATTATTTAGACTTATCTTGCTTTGTCACCTGTCAGATTTGCTTTAAACCATCTGTTTATAAACGAATATGCCATATTTGATATTGTGTAAGTTGGCCACTAGATGGAAGTGAAGTACTACAGCAAGAGATGTTTGTGGGCTCGTGTATGTGTTTCAGGATTGCTGCAGTCTCAGATGTTTGCAGGATTCTGCTTCTATTTCTGCTCTATTAATAAGTTAGCTAAAAGAGGATGTAAGTGTGGCTATGCTAAGAGAAAAGTCAACTTCCTAATAATGAATTTATAGTCTTTCATTACTTGGCACTACTGAACAGAGGAAGAACACGCTGAAAGAAAATTCCCCTGATCACAATGTGCCTCTGATGTGTTTTTTTAATACACGACTCACTAGTAAAATTCATTTTGAATGGCTGCCACCAAATATTTCTAAATAATACTGTCAAAGCCCTATCAGTGCCCTATTTGAGGTTGTGATATCACCACGAATATCAGAGGAAGCCTGAGTTGTGTAGTGTTCAAAAATAAGATGTTATTGCATCTTTCATATGATTGCAGAGATATTCTCTCCGCTCATACACTCTCTAACTGGACCTTCCTGCTAATTTGGTCATCAAATGAGTTTCTTCACATTCCCAGATCCACGGCTGCCATAAGCACTTTTTCCAGGCCTTATTAAATGCTGTCTTTCATGTCAAATTCTTTAAATTAACAATATGTTTATTTAAATGTATTAGAAACTATAGGGCTGTAGTGTTAATAAAATCTTTGAATGGCAGAAGTGGCACAGAAGCCGCACCTAAAATGGCTTTTAGATGTATTTACACAGACCGTTTATGCAGCTCAGAAGCCGCATACGTTTTTAAGTTGGATTCGTTTGAAAGAAGAAAGTCATATGCACCTAGGATGCCTTGAGGATGAGTAAATTGTGAGGTCGTTTTTCATTTTTAGGCAAACTCTCTTTAATTATAGTGGCTGTGAGTTCAGGGATGTGGAAAGGTACTTGTGAACTTGTGAATAGAGGAAAAATAGAATTAAATATACTGACCATATGCTCAGTATTACATCTCTACAGTATCTTCACAGAGATGTGTGTATTGTTTTTCTCAATTCCTATATTGATCAATAGAAACATGACTCGGTCCCACAGTTTGCAAGACAAAGGCGACAGTGAAACTGGTAATAATGAAACCAAGACTGAACACGGGGAATTCATCCTGCTTTAAGTGACATAACATACTGAGAAACACTGTCCAGAGCAACTTACTTTCTGTTACTGTTTGCTACTGTGGGAACACTGCATATATTTTTACACAATTATTTTGAAACCTGCAGTTTACTCAGAACTCAGAAGAAAATATAGTTCATGTGCTAAACTTTTATCTTCAACAAACTGAAAGAGATCAATCGAATGAGAATGAAACTTAGTTATATTATTGATGAGAAATACTGTTAACACTTCAGTTTACAGACCCAAGCTCAATAATAAATAGAGTTGCTTATTAGCATGCATATTACTAGCATATTGGATAATCATTTGTACTTATAAAGCACATATTAATGCTTTATTCTGCATGAACATATTTTACATCCCTTAATCCACCAAATACCTACATTTAACATCTACCTTACCAACTATTAATAAACTTAAGTTGAATGTATTAATGAACATAGCAGTAGTGATTTACTCCTGACATCTGAGAGACTGAAGACGCGGAGGATTAATGTTATGTTTGGTTCTGAAGGGAAAGAGCTCTTAATCAACAGAAATGTGTTTATGTTCGCGAGAATCATTCATGATCCAGCCTCACCTACAGAAGCAGTGAGTATAATGTCTTAATGAATCTTTGCAAATCTCCTTTCCTAATAATGTGCTAATTAGCAAGTTTCACTATGAATACGGCTAAAAAAATCCCCTGAGAGCAAGAGGGGCGGAGTCAGCGGAGCTCGTGAAGATTTAAAGGGGAAGTACACAGAACAGAGTGATTTCTAAAGAACTGTTTATGACAGGGGAAAATTAGCGTTCTTTGAGAATTTTTAAAACAAACTATATTACTATCCATTAAGACCCTAAATAAACATATTAGCTTGTGGAAAACTGGGTTTGTATGACCCCTATAAACATCACAGCGTGCCTGGGTTATTTTGCTGACAGTCTGACCATCTTCCAGCAGGGTCATGCACCATGACACAAAGCTCACATTCAAAATGCCTTCTTGATCAAGTAATTCTACTTTGTCATAAATCATATATTCATACATACATAATCAAAATTACTATATAAATCGCTTATAAATTCCATTTAAGTTTATTCGGTGCATGTGTTGACCTATAAAAGGTCAATCTGGAGCAAATACATCTTAATGTAGAATTCATCATCTTTAATAATGACAGAATTGGTTTACAGTCTGATTACTGCTACATAATTGGTGTATATTTAATAAATGCAAAAGTCATCCTGTTTTGGATCCTATTCCCTGAATAGACACGGAAGAACCAAAAACATTACCATCAAACACAACAGGATGCTGTTTGGTTTCCAGATAAAACACAAACCAGGTTCCATGAATCCAGTCTGTAACACTCCCATAATCAATGCCAGGCCATCGTGCATGGACCACTGGTCCAGAAGCTGCAACCCCTTCCCACACTAGCCTCCATCCTATTTCCACCAAGTTAATGACTACCTGGAGCTTAGGGTCCTTACTGATGCCTGAAATGTTCTCATCGGGTTACACAGTAATTACACTCTTCTATGTTGAAGGCCCGACTGTAATAAGCTATGACCCTCATGGAAGAGAATGGCGCACAGGCCTACATTACCGACATCAGTGTCCAGGATGAACTGTAGTCCAGGGTCTGTTATGACACAAAGCATCCTTCAGGCAATCAAACGCCTGCTGCTGGTCTTATCCCCACTCAAATCACTGCCATTACTTTGTTAGCTGATGGGAAGGGGCAGCAACAGTAGCCAACCCAAGGATACATTTTGGATAATGTGATGCTAGTCCAAGGAATCCCTAAACCGAGTGTTTAAAATAACGTATATTTGAGATCCAGTGTCGATTATGATGCCCATGTAGAAATAAGTAGGATAAGTAGGTCACAAAAATATCAATGGTTTTGCTTCATCGTTCATAATTTTTTTAATAAATAGGAAAAGTGTCATGCAATTTATTCCATGTAGAGCGACTGTTTCCATCAATATCCACCGTTAGCGCTCTCATCGGAGGTTTTGTTCCCTGATGACTTCCAGCTCTCGGGATTGTGGGCCTCCATGAATGGTGTTTTCATGAGGGCCATGGATTTACTAAATAAATGAGACATGCCAATAAAAGATGTGGGAGACTGTGGTCTAGTTTTTTCACATTCATCCAACTAAA
The DNA here is from genome assembly GCA_032361065.1 of Enteromius trimaculatus. Taxonomy (NCBI): domain Eukaryota; kingdom Metazoa; phylum Chordata; class Actinopteri; order Cypriniformes; family Cyprinidae; genus Enteromius; species Enteromius trimaculatus. The sequence goes on from JAUMHP010000063.1 coordinate 2,108,589, forward strand.
GCAGTAAAAAAGGGTTAGTGGGCAATAATGTGTTTTAATGCAGCTCTCTCCTCTAGTGCTCGCTCTCGCCCGAGATTACGGTCATCCCGTCCAGAAGGGGGCACTCACCTGCTCTGCTAAGTCTTCTTATTTAATAATGGAGCGATCTTACCAGAATGTCCATTATTTTCAAAGCTGTGGTTTACTTCACAGAATAAATAGGAGACGGAGATTTGGTTTAAAAAAGAAAAAGCAGCCAACAGCCTTTATTTATTTCTTGAACTTACAACCCCACAAACAAGAAACTGCTGAGGCTTTTTAGCTTTCTCTTTTCCTTTTTTCTGTCTCTCCCCGTCTGAACAGAACCATGAGCTTTCCCCGCCAACAATTTTCTGTTGTTTGTTGTCATAACTAATGCAAAGAACACATATTGCACATGACCAGATTTACACAGAATGGTCTCAGAGTGATTCATACATATTATACCAGGTGGATAATTTATACAAATTCATAAGACATCACTCATGTCGTATGAATTCATACAATATTTTTTGAGTTGCCAATTCATATGAATTTATACGAATGACCTACACCTAACCCCATACCTACCCATCACTGGGGTTCAGACAGAATCATCCGAGTGAGGTCGTAGGAATTATCCACCTTGTAAAATACGTACAGATCGGTTTGTGAGACTGTGTTGGATTTACACAAGGAAGTTCAACAAACTCTCACTTTAAGTCAACTACCGAGGCTTAGTAAGATGATTTATTAGGTTTTACACTAGTGGATGTTTAACTCTTTACAAATCTTTACATACTTGTATGGGTTAGGGTTCATTTTTTGCACTGAAATGTAAAATCACCTACAATTGCCATGAGGTGCTTTGAGCTTCTATAGATTCAATACCCGTCAAAGGCTTCTTTTATGGAAGAAAAGAGTATAATTAACAAAAACTAAACAATATTCATCGTATGTGTGTTAAGAAACCTCAGTGTATTTCACACGAGTGTTTCTGTAGATCTGCGTGGACGCCACTGTGTTCAGATATATTTCTGCAGGTCTCACATACTGGAGTGTGTTCTTGGGTCTTCATTCCATCTGTGTATGCTGAACGGAAGCAATAACACATCTTCTGTGAGGCTGGCACCACACACTCTTACAATAAACTTTATAGTAAACACAGAGAGCAAGCACACCTGGTTGTTGTTCATGCAGGTCCCACAGAGACACCCGATCAGTCCGTTGACGACCTGCGCCAGCAGAAGCACAGCCTCCAGAGTCCCGATGCTCAAGAGAATGGAAAACAGGACCACGTTCCACATCACCACATTCTGCGGACGCACACACAGCGTCCACGTCGTCTGGTTGGACAGGTAACTCTCTCTGAACACAGGGAAGCAGATGTGAACGCGTCAGTATGTTTATAAGCACGCCACACGGTTTGGGGTTTCCTCAGTCAAGCTCTGCCGTGAATGAAACTGCTTCCTCACAGAAGCTCATCACACACTGTGAGGCGTTCAGGTGAATGTGAGAGCGGTTACTCTGTAGTGCTGTTGAAGAAGGGGTAGATAAAGATCCCGTCTCCTGTGTCACACAGAGGACCGTCCCGCAGGCCGACGGCGGAGATGATCATACAGTACAGAGCTCCAGCCACTCCCAGCACAGACATCAGCATGGACAGCATCATCTGCAGCACACACACACACACACACAGCAGTGCAGCCCATCAGTACGAAGTGTAGTGTGACATCAGATCCTGTTCAGCAGAAGAAGCTACACACTTTTGAACAAAGATGATGCAGAATAAATGTCTGCTGACCCAAATCTAAAGTTGTGAGATGATGTCAGTGGCTCACCCCGCATCTGTTAGCGCAGCAGCTGCCCTCCAGCCCCGCGGCCCTCATGATGGACGCTGGCAGAAACGCCTGCAGGAGTCACACACACACACAGTCAGTCTCTCGCTCGACTCTCTGTCCTTCACACACTCTCACACTCACCAGCAGTCCTGCTCCGATCACCCCGGGGAAGAACCAGATCTTCTCCGTGATCTCCTCGGTCCTCCACACCTCACCGTTGGGAAAAAACAGCAGGATGTTTCCGACCACGGCTAAGAGACCGAGCGGGAAGAGAAGGTCTGCGGTGCATTTAGCACATCTACCCGTGCACATGATGAGCTGATTTAGACTGACACCTAACCTGCCAAAGAGAGTGTGTTCAGTTGATATAGGGTACGTGAGTCTGGAGCTCAGCAGCACAGCTGTATCTGGAGAAAGAGACAACAGTGCACTGTGGGTCAAAATTATACAGTTTTCTTTTATGAGTAAAGATCATGTTACATGAAGATATTTTGTAAATTTCTTACAGTTAATGTATAAAAACTTGCTAATAATGTCATTAGAACAACTTTAAAGGTGATTTACTTAATATTTAGATGTTTTTGCTCCTCAGATTCAGATTGTCTAATAGTTGTATCTCAGACAGATATTGTCCTCTCCTAACACACCAGACATCAGAGGAGAGATGATTTTTCCAGGTATCAGGTGACTCTCATCACATATGAATGAAGAGTGTTTAAAGTAATGTTCTTTATCTCATTCAGTCTACACACTGCTCCTACCGTGAACTCTTCCCCTGAGATCTGCTGCTCCACTTACTTCTGTTCGTGGACAAGAGAAAGACGCTCTTATGGTTTCTGTCGAGGCTGGTGATTGCTGTGAAGTGATGAGAGGTAATGTTAGCGAAAGCATGTCTGACACACACACACACACACCTGTCCCTGCGGTCAGTCACCCTGATTTCAAACACACACAGCTCACTATCAGTAATGGCCTCGGCCCATGTGTGACTCACAGAAGGAACAAAAAAACGTGCACAATGAGGTTCTGTATGTTTACTGCACTAACGCTGAGCAGTGCATTTGTTACTATAGTTATTAATCGTTGATAACGCTAGTTAATAATCTCCTCATTGTTAGTTCATTTCAGCTCAAGTAAGTCCATTAACTACATTTATCAGTCCTGTGGTCGTATATTAAGTTTTCCAACTCAAACATCAGAGAACATGGAACGAGACTCATTCAGAAAGATTAAAGACTCCATCCAGGCAGCCAAACGCTTGTGAATCCTCCAGGATTACCTGAACTTCAAAAACAAACGGACTGAATTAACAGCTCACACACAGCTCTAGTTTTCCTTGCTGTTGTTGTTTAAGACATTGAGTAATCATTCACAGTGAAAGAGTTTACTTCAGAACTCATATTTTCATCTAAGGTCATGAAATCGAGAGTATATGTATAGGTGTCCTTCAAAAATGAAATGAAATCAATCAATCAAAGCACTGATCTGGGCCAAACGCTTCCCGACAACAATCCAACAATTTGCCATGAACTGTACTACTATAGATAGATGAGAGAGAATTAAGAAGAGACACAAGCTGAAACATAAATGATCTAATTGTTTATTTGAATGAAACACACACAGCTATAATCCGTCAATACTCCATGCTTTAGGACGTTCTCCATACGCCAGACTATATGAAGAGACCGCTCAGATTAGGGGTACAGAGTGCTTTGGTTCTTGTTTAACAGTTAAAAAATTATTCAAATTCAACCTTTGAGAACAAACAGAGAGAGAATCACTGTTCTGTATATATATATATATATATATATATATATATATATATATGCACACGTCAAATGTTGACTAGTATAAATACATATACATACCTTCTGGTGTATTATTACAGCACTGAACTCTTCACAGTTTGTGTAAAGAAGTCCTTTAACCTGGATGAGGCTTTGTTTTCTATGATAGTCCACTTTAGACATCCTACTAATTATAAGTGAACTGGACTTCACGTCAACTAGCAGTTATTAGAGTACTAGTAGACTGTCTGCTTAATACACTTTACTTTGATGAGTTCACAACATACTGACTCTCAGAAACGTACTCTACTAACCCTAACCTGCCCGGACAGCTACTCTGAAACTCTTATAGTCAGTAGAATGACTCAAATGGACTATCAAAATAAAGCATAACCCATTTTGAAGCAGAAGATATAATGTATCGAAATGTGTTCCAGGGCTAGGGCAGCGAGCACTCGGCCGGGTCGCGTGACGCGGGCAGCAGGTGGCAGCTGAAGGGCCAGCTCAGACCGAGCAGGGTCAGGGTTTGAGCGCACTGCTGCTCGGCGCTGGAGCAGACGGACTGACACGGCTGCAGGACTCCGCTCTCAGCGCTGCAGTGAGGAACAAACACACCACACACCAGCCTCCGGAAGGACTGGAAACAGCCGAACTCCGTCAGCACCTGCGGTCACATCACACAGAGTCAGACGCCTCAGAGGAGCTGCTCAGAGGAACTGCTTCCGCTCTCACCCTGTACTTGTGCAGAATAGAAGCCGCCTCTCTCTGGTCAGAAATAGACAGCCAGATGTTTGGAAAGGACGTGAGGTTATAGCTCAGACCTCGGCACATCTCCACCTGGATGGGCTCACACGATGAAGCTGAGGAAGAGGAGCAAAAACTGTTTTTGGCACTGAACTGCACTTTCAGTAGACCTGTGCACCTTCTCACACGCAGCACCATGATTGACTCCTCCAGGTTATTGGTCAAACTGCTTCGGATGTTTTGGTTTCCACCACTTCATAATACATCATTTGATCATTGATTACGCAAGAGGTTATTAGTGCAGTAGATTTATAGATTTAACAGTTTATTCTGGAAGGGGTAGAAGTCTGAAGTGTGTTCTCACTGAAGGGAGGGTAGGTGGAGTTGCTGCAGTGCTGCTCGTCTGCGGCGTCTGCGCAGTCGCTCCATCCGTCACACAGCCAGTCCTGGTGCAGACACTCCCCGGAGCCGCACACAAACTCTGCTGGACCGCAGGATCCTCGAGGCACAGAGAGAAGAGTCACTAACTCACAGAGATCCACTAGATCTACTTCATGAATCACACCACACTCACTTTCTGAGAGATACACGGCTCTAAACGAAGCATGAAAGCCACTGTCTGCAACACCTTCATCTGCCACAAACAGCACGGTCATCACTGGACCAGAGGAGGTGAGGTCAGGAGGCAGAGCCGGCCCACAAAACCTGCTCAGAGACAGAGACAGCAGGACGTCTAGCACTCGCTGTAAGAAAACCTCTGCACACTTCACACTTCTGTGTCTGAAGAGCGTTTAGAGAAGCGCGTAAGCTGACACTGTTAAAGAAACGCATGGTCACGTTCTGAAACACTGATGACAAATCCATCATGTGCTGGATAGATGAAGCACGGCTGCTGGTTTCAGCTCAAACATAATGAAATCGGGCTTCCTCGAGATAATGCTCATGATGGAAATGTTTTGCATTCTCTGCATTTGGATTGAAGCACAACTTTAAAGCAGTAGTCTCTTCAAAGCTCACCTGCCCAGCACAGAGTCTGCGTCTGCGCCGTCATAAACCTCCACGTAATCAAACTCACACACATCCTGAGTCTCCAGGCTGAAGTTCTGGAAACTCAGTCTAATCACCTGTCCATCTGCCACAGAGATCTGCCACGAACACAACTATGAGAGAGGAAGAAACAAACACTAGCTGAGTCAAAAGAGGGAAACAAGATGCGTTACCTTCAACATTACATCACATTTAGCTTTAAATACAATAAGTACTGTGTTTATACCAATATTTGGTTTTAAACCACTGAAGATGGGTATTAGACAACATAATATGGTATATGAGGCCTCTCTGGGACTACAGAACCTCGGAGATAAAGAAAAAAGTCAAGTTTTAGAAGTAGAATATAAAGTTATATTATAGGAACACAAACTTTGGAAAAAGAATACTTATGGTCCTCTGATAGGTCTGTTTAATGCAGAAGGAAAGGATATCTCTAGTTTCAACATTATTTGTTCTTCAGATATTCCTCTTTAAAAGAAAATAATTATTGTATTTCTGCAAAGTGAGTCACATCTGACCTCGGAAAATGTGTTCAGCGTATTCATTCACTCCTAGAGCCTCTGGAACTGAATCATATAGGGCTGTAAAAATGAAGATACCAAAAGGAAAGTGTGACGAGAGTTTTATTTAGACAGTCGTAGTCAGGGGCGGTATACGGCGTGATCAGACCCAGGTGCAGGGTGTTCTGGGAAATCGAGTCCGTGTGAACTAGTACTCGGGTGAGGGTGCCCTCGGGTGGGGATCGGAGAGAGTCGGGACAGAAAGACCCAATATCTAAAGGAGCATTCAAATATTTGTACTTCTTTTTGAGTTATAGTCATGCTGACTTTGGAGAAACAACGTGAAGCGTGTTTTATTATTAAACAGCTGACTTATTCTGAACTAATACATTAACTGATTAGTGCATAGCCAATTTCTATAAAACTGCAAATGAGACTCAGCATTTAGGATGAAATCACTGACCTGTTGATGAGGGTAAGGCTTTGGATGGTTTGGACTGGACAATGATCCGTACTCTCCTCTGAACTTTCCTCCACACTCTGAGAATCAGAAGATCTTATTATAACAGTCTTTACCTGTAATATTCACTGATCTAGTGAGGTCATGACTGTAATCACCCTTGTGTTTCTGACTGCAGTTGTCTTCATCTGACCGGTCCTGACAGTTGGGCTGACCGTCACAAACAGAAACAGGCAGCAGACAACGACCGCCGTCACACATGAACTCCTCTCTGGAACAGCTCTCTGATCGCAGACAGAAAACTCTAGTAAAGATATCACCCTATAAACAGACTACTAGATGCACACATATAGAAGTGTCTTCTGTAGTATCATCTTGTTAACGAAGCGTGCTGTCGTGTTTGTTTGAGCACTCACTCTGTGCTGGTGATATAGAGTGATACTGAGCGCTGAAGCCGTTTCCTCCGATGCTGCCGTCAGAATGAAAGGAGACCAGCACAGAGCTGCTGTTAGTGTTCAGTGTCGCCGGAGCCACGCTGCCACAGAACCTGGGAACAGCTCAACCATTCACTGTCTGACTCCAGATACACACACAAACTCCACGAGACAAATTATCTTTACAGGTCCCGGTCTGTTTTGGTCAGCATTGACTCCCATTGTATTTTTCTCCTGTGGAGGTCAATGGTGACCAAGGCAGCCTGGTTACAAACGTTCTTCTAAATATCTTCCTTGGTGTTTGGCAGATCAAAGAAATCCATACAGGTTTGGAACTACTGGAGGGTGAGGAAATGACGACAGAGTTTGAAGCAGGTATTGCAGTCCAAACTCAAAATATTGGAAAGGGGTTTTTCATTAGACCCGTCGTCATTTAGGTTGCCAGATTGACAACACTATGAATGAAATATGCTGGTTTTTTCACTAACTGGCAACCCACGGTGCCAGAATCCAACTGGATAAGCTGGCAGTGGGCGGGTGTCATAGACCAAAACAGACCCATTCTGGCCCGGAACACACATCTTCAGAGAATAACCGACTGAGCATTGCTTTTCAGATACACGAGTATGTTAACTTAGCATGTTTCTTACGTATCTGCAAACATTATGCTTTAGTGGACTCAAAAACTGACATAAGGATTTTAAGGATTTGTATTTTTCTGTCAACGCAAACTCTTTTTTCATGTTCTCTGCACTAAAATATTCCCATTCATTTGGTCAGCCAAAAATATAAAGATATGCAAAGTGCCCCGTCTGGTAGATTTCTGACGGCTCTTGGATCAGATACGGATCTAAGAGCAGCTTTTTAACCATAATAGACCGAGACACAGAGGTTGTGTCTGTCACAGAGATGTTAGTCTTTGTATTTTAATCAAACGTTTTAATCTTAAATGCAGCCCCTGTGTATCTGCTGATCACTGATGATTCAACAGCGTGAGCACACCTCGTGACAGCTGATGTCTTCTCTGTCTCCTCTCTCACTTCCAGCCAGTCAAACAAGCAAGGAGAGGGTCCCTCGACAGCCAGAGAAGACACGTGTATCTGCACGAGGAGCGGAGGAGACACCCTGATCACCCACACACAGTGAGAGTCTGGAGGATACGGCCCGGGGTGATTGGGAGAGCTGAGCGATCCCCAGGAGTCTGTCAGCACTCCGCCGCAGCCTGGAAACAGCAGACAGGTGAAAAAACATCTGATTGTGGATGCTGCGGATGTGCTTGTACAGTTAAGCCCTGAAATATACAGCCAAGCCTACATTTCTTGCACTATCAGTTTATTTGCAATAGTGTAGAAAATGCTAATAAAAGAACTGTGTCAGAACAAACTCATCCTCAACTTTGATAGCAAGGTATGGGATGAATTCAGCTGAATAGCTGTCAGCTGTTAAATATAAGCACACATTTAGATAAAATAGATAGTCTAGCTCAACCAATTAAAAACATGCTCAGTGTCTGAATACCTTCACACTTACTCATATGTATAATATGTCACGGTTTATTTTATTTTGCTATCCTAAACAAATGAAGTATGGTGTCCTGCACACACTAGTGAAAGAATATTTAAAAATGTATATCTGCAGTCAGAATAACTGGGTTTGACTGTATTTGGACAGTCATTGGATTGAGTCACACTCACGTCACTCTTAAATGCCACTTGAGTTGATGTTTTGTAATGAAATGCACAGACAGAGTCATTTGGAGTCACTTTATATGGTGTGCAGTTAGAAGACCATGAACTGACTTGTAAAGAAGGTGGGTTTTTTCCCGGGCGGTGAGAGCGTGTTCGTGGGATCAGGAGCAGTCGGACTCAGAGAGTGATTCTGTGAAGATCTGTCTCCAAACCGAGAGTCTAAAGGGAACGTCTCTCCTGCATTAGTCTCAGCGTCTGAGAAAAGAGAGAGCAGGAAAGGGACAGATTTCTCTCTGTTCTCTGCTACATCATAACAGCTACTCAGCTGCAGAGGGCTTTTACCACAGGAGCAGCCGACTTCAATAAAAGTGTTCTGGGACCTGTGTGGAGCTAGATTTGGCTAGTAAAAAAATGACTTGTGTTGCCTTTGTGGAATTAAATTAAGGTACAGCAACTTCTTTAAATGCTTTTAATTGTGTTGACTTGTGGCGCACTTAACAACTCTTGTGTGGCAAGATGAGCTGAAGGAGGAAAGAAAACTCATACAGAGAGAAACCAGGGGAATGAAAGAGCTTCGCCAGACAAGCAGCCGGGGTTGTGCCACAGAGCAGACTACTAACCACTACACCAGGGGTGCTCAATCCTGTTCCTGGAGATCGACCTTCCTGCAGAATTCATCTCCAACCCTGATCAGAAACAACCTGAACCAACTAATTAGGATTTGAAGGAGCACTTG
>JAUMHP010000063.1:2149324-2163498 GCA_032361065.1 Enteromius trimaculatus
TCAATGTACCGTTACTTACGTTAACCCGTGTATCATATGAATGTACTAAATGTGTATTTACCTGTTGGATAAACACTCTATTAAAACAAACCACAATATATATATATTCCCGCTGCAGCTGAACGTACGTGATGGAAACTTAATGCTAATCAAAGACCGGGCTTTACGTTACTGATGATATTCGCATAACAATCGCATAGCATTTATCGTGCAGCCTCACTAAAAGCATCTATCACTTGTCTTTGGGGTACGGCGCGGCTTAATTGAAGGACATTCAGTATCTGTGGTGGAGCTTCTTCTTTCTTCATTTAAAGGCTGGAAAACAAACTCAATGAATGCATTACTGCCACCTGCTATTAACCAAGACCAGCGACATCCTATTTCCGTGGAGGGAGGAATCAGACATGAAAACATTGACTGGTGATGTTTTCGCATTAAAGTCGTATTATTTCCTGTTCATTCAATAGAATGTTTGCGAATACTAGGGAATAGCAATATGGCGGCGCGGTGGCTTCACTTCCATGACGTCATGAGCTATCCAGATCTCTATATAGATCAGGGGTTGGGAGTGAGAATGTGTTGTAAGAGCAGAGGACAGTCGAGACTGAATGGAGACCCAGTCCAAATGAAAACATAGTCTTGGACTCAAGACCAGGGGCCAGTTGCATAAACTTAGCCTTAATGTTAAGACAGTGTCTTAAGAGCTAGTCTGATAATCTGTTTTAGTTTTTGTATTTACCCTAGACTAATATACATTTTTATGTTAATTAATTTTAAAAAACTGTGACCAGTCTTAAAGAAAAATTTAGCTGACTAACTTTTAAAACTAGTCTTAACCTTTTATGCAACCGGCCGCAGGTCTAGTCTCAAGCCCTGCATCGCTGCATGTGACCTCGGTTCTCTAGAGGGATTCACATCACATTTGAGTGCCTGCCGCAACAGGATTTACGACCCTGTTTCTGACCTTGTGTTTCTTTGTCTAATCTACAGACTATGACACACCAGACTCCGTTATCAGTGACATCTGCTCACCTCCAACACAGAAGCTCTTCAGATTAAACCAGACCTCAACGGAAACTACTGTGATTACTTCCCAACCGTATGTATTGTACCTAACATTAAGATGTTTTGTGGAAATGGGTTTGACTATGAATTTCTCACATAAAACTCATCAGATGCATTTGGGAAATGGCCCGAAACAAGCAAACACTTGCATTAATCAGCCAAGCAGACATGGATATTAGCCAGTGCAATCATTTTGAAACGGTCAAATATCGACACTTTTAATCATATTTAATTATGAGTGCTCATATAAGTCTTCAGTGTGTATTCATGCAAGATCAGAAAGAATGCACGCGAAGACAAAAAGGGAAATGTGCTTGCAGCTGTGAATTGAAGGATAATGCCTACTACAGTGCGGGGATTTGCTTTTTAAATATTTTCCCCGGCCCACAAACAATCAAAGACTCAAAGAGCCAAGTCAGCATATTTACATCAGGACCACTGTAATGGATTCAGATGCTTTACTTTGTGAGCTCCTCAGTTGTGGACTGTGCAGGCTGAAGAAGCGCAGCTGCTGCCCTCATTTTCAAACACACACACACACACAGAGAGAGAGAGGTCTTGCCGTCACTCTGTGGCTCCGACGGACCCGCCGTATCCATGGAAACGCTCCAATGCTGATGCTGGCGAACTGGTGATCGACTTTGGCTTGGAGGAGATGTGGCATGCTGTGATGGGATATTGGCTAAATCATCTGGGATGCATGGACACACAGGGCTGTAGAGCACAGAAAGTGAACCGTGTACGGCTGGCATTTCAGAGAAATACACAAAAAAACTATGAGATGCAGAGTAGCTCTAAAAACGACCAGAAGCAATGCATAATATGTGTAAATTACAAATCACGGAGACAATTCTGTCATGTTATGGCTGTACACATCTCGTGCAGATACATACTTAAAAATATATATGTATTTATTAGTGTTATTGCAAAGCTTTTTTTCAAGAGTTGTTTTCTCGTGCAGATGCAAACCATTCAAAATACTGAACGAGTTAGCTCCCTCTAGCGGCTGAAGAGCGAACAGAACACCAACCTAACAGAGCATGTTAATACTGTCTAATTGCAACTGAAATAACGGGTGACTTTTTAAAAGCCCAAAGGGTTTACGTTGATAGTTATTTACTTTTGAATTATCGGTTGTTTGCTATATATTGATGATGAGGGAGCTGACATTTAAAGACTTCTAATAATACTGTATGCAGAATATAAACACATTTCTAGGTTTTATTTTATTATTTAATAGTTTCTAATGTAATAAAAATGAAAATAAACACAAATGAAATAAAATAGATTTGCTGATGTTTTTGATGCATATTTATGTGCACTTCACAAATTTGTTTATATGTTGTTTGATATTTTAAGTATAATGTTGCAGTCAACACCACCTTAACCAAGACCAAAGCAGCAGTTTATCTGAAGGATCCACAATTACTGCTGTAAATATAATCAATAAACACAATTAGAATGGTAAGATACGGTAAAGAACTTTTACCAATCAATTGCAAGCACTAACAGCAAAATTAATCTGAGCTCTGCAGAGACATTCTTTGATAACTAGATAAAAAAGCTTGCTCAGACAAACTTTAAGTTGGCTTGAGAAAGCCGGAGATTTTTAAGAAAGTTTAAGAAGTTAAAAAATGTAAAACTGTTTAAGTTTAAGAAGTTTGAAAAGTTTAAGTTTGATGTTTTTTAGTTTCAAAGAGTCAGAAAAAGTCAGATAGATAAATAGAGTCAGAAAAAATGAATATGAATATTTAAAACGGTCAGCAGATCCATATCACATTTTAATGTTTGGTGAACTATAGATATACGTATGTCGAGATGACATAGAGCTGACATCAATGACAGCTCAGCATGAATGACGTGGGAGGGAAATGAAAAACTGAGCTTTAATCAACATGAGGGGAGATGTAATGATGAGTGCACTCCTGCCGTCGCTCTCCTAAATGAAGAAGGAAATGTCAGGCCATGTTTAACCAGCCCAGAGGGCAGACGACACACGTCTGTGTGTGAAAGCAACGGCTTCTGACTCATATCTGTAGTCACTTGACACCCATAAAATCAGCTCGCGAAAAAACATATTACAAACCACATTTACTCCTCTCACACAATGCCTGGCTGTTTTTGCAGATGCACACGATAAAAATTAAAAAGGTACCAGATACGAGGATTTATTCATCATTGGTTCATTGTGGTTCGTTTTCATTATTTCGCACACGAAGATTCTGTAAATGTCAGTAATATCAATATTATTTGGAAATGTCCTCATCTGGTAAATGACTTGATAAAAGATGGGAGACACCTCACTGGAATACGACTTTGTCAGTTCTGAGACTCAATTAAACTATCTTTATCCATCGCTGGAGATGATATGCATAGCTTGAAGGGTGACATGTCCTTGTTGACAGATGGGACATTACCATACCTCCTCACAAACTCTTTCAGACCTCACCCACAGCTCTGCTCCTCCATCTCTCATCCATATGCAGCACTTCAGATCAGCGTGATGTGTGTCTGCTCATCATTTCCTCACCCTCAAGATACCTGTTTTAGGAAGATCTGGTTACGTTTTTGTATGTAGTAACTCTGAATAGTTTGGAAGCCTGTTTCTGCGACAAAAAAATCATTGGGATTTCTCTCATAATTCTGACTGTTTCCTCATAATTGCAAGTTTGCATCTCACACCAAAAGCTACTCTGTATCTCACTCAGCAAAAGTCCATGATGCCAATGCACAAAACTGATATATTGTTTTTTTTGTTGTTGTTTAGTTTTTTTGAACACCTGTGAAGCATTTATTGACGAGCTATAATTGAATAACCTGTGAAAGTGAACCTTAATGCTAGGTTTGTAACCTAAAGTGTTTTTTCATGCATTATTCAGGCTCTGGGTTGTTTGGTATTGTTGGTGGTTCAGTTGTTCCTGTGTTTTCTCCTTCCTTCTGTTGGACTCATTATTATTAAAGCGTTGTGCACGTAACACTGTAACCGTCTCACTATAATAGGATATTTTTGCTGCAAGGAAAAAATATATTTATTAGGCATTTCTAATATAAGAGTTCGCTATATGTCAGGTATTGTGTTAACATTTGTAAATCCATTATAAGTCATTTATTATAAACCCTTTACAAGGGGAACCTTAATGTAATGTGTTACGGCCATCGGTAACGTGGGGGATGGCAGAATATACATTTCTGCTCAAACTATCAATTTAATTTGTCAGATAGAGTACATCAAAGGAATAGAGGTCACTTTTAGTCTTTATCTCTGTTCCTTTTGCTACAGCCAAATTATGATCCACATACAAAACACGAAATAGGGTTACACAGCATGAAGTAATTGAAAGGCTTGACACTGGAAAACAAAAGCTCCACTCAAGACTGCAAATTGAATTTGGTAATATCCATTAATGTCACTACAGCAAGAAGGAGAGAGAGAGAGAGAATGCTCTTCAAGGTAATTACCTTCAATTTTCTGCTATTAAACTGCATCAGAATGGACAGAGCGAATATCAGAGATGAATCCAGACACATAGAGAGCGCTGGCCTCCGCCGGCTCCACATCCGAGCGGGAACAACCGTTATTTACACATATTTATTCACACAGACGTCTATAAGCTAACGAGATAGTGAATCATTTGAAAGGTCAAAATTGAGAAAATGAAGGATGCATTTGTCTTTTTTGAGTAGGTTTATAAACTGTGGCCTTTTCCCCCCAGTTTCACAGACGAGGCTTAAGCTGGTCCCAGACTAAACTGCATGTTTGAGCTGTCTCAGATGAAAATATAATTGCTCTCACATATCTTAAAACATGCCAGTGTCACTGTTCTGTGTTAAGATGCACACCTTTAATATAGTCTTATAAGGCATTTTTGTAAAAGTTGATTAAATATCTTAATTTAACTGATGCCTAGTCCTGGCTTAAGCTAAGCCCCGTTTGTGAAACCAGGCCTTTAAGTTTAATACATGTGGACTTTACATAAGCGTGTAAGTGTGTTAAAGAAGTCATTCAGATCTGCTCAAGGGTTTTTATGCATCCTGTGGCAAGAGGTTGTGTACGTACTGCCAACAGACACACCATAATAGCACTTCCCTCTATTCCAGCCAACGTCATTCAGTGGCATAACTCTTTCAAATTTGCTCCAAATAATAAACTATCCAAAAATGAGCATAACTTCATCCTCAATACCAAATGCAGCAGCTCTTTAGTAGTTCAGATGCAAAAGGATATATTTGCAAAGTGATGCATATATTTAGTTTAAAATGTGTGCATGCTAAATAAAATGAAATAAAATAATTACATAAAAGGGGACCACATGAGTGCTTCAGCAAACCTCAAGAGAACATACATTTTTCATTTGCCGAATGAATATTTTTAAATCTCTGTTCTTAGTTTCTGTAACTAGAAAAGTTGTGTAACTTAATTGGCTAAAATTATGATTATTTTAGTGCCTATTTCACTTTACAGAAGCTAGTAAGTACCCATAGATCACAGTATGTTTTAAAGGCGAATGTTATTGTGAAGGCTTTAGAGTTGGTTGAGAAGAGCTTTCTTCAAGCGCAGAAGAAGTCCATGTCCTACGGACAGAGAGAAAATAAAACATATCAAATAAACAGAATAAAAAGAAGTAGGAAAAAAAGCAGTAGATAAAGTACTTACGGTGGTTGGGATCTCAACCGTTTTCTTCTGAAAAATGTGAGTCTCGTTGACATGGTTACTGGGGAAATATCCAATCACACCCATCTGGTCTACATAGCGCTCGCCGTAGACCTGTGAAAGAAAAGCTGCTGCTGTGATTTCTGGCTTCGTTTGCCGAGAACTGTTAAATATAAAGACACGCACACTTCCAGACCAGAAGACTCCAGCTCCCTCTACAGGCTTGAGTTTAGAAAACACATAGATCATCTGGCCTCGCCTCAGGTTTATGTATCTGCAGTCTGGAGCAACGTAGTCTTCAAGAGCTCTAGCCACTGAAAGCACATCTGTGAGGCAGAAACAAGTCTTCAGAAAAACAGAAAGTACATGTACATATCGCTGTAACGATCCCTTTCTGGAATTATATAAACATCGAGAAATTCTGGGCGGTTAAATATAAACTTGAAGTCTTTCTCTTCAGATCGTTCTTCCATTAATACTTCACAAGAAACAAAAACAGTCATCCATCCTGCTCACTAGAAGCCAATAGAAACCATCACAGAAATGCTGATGGTTTCCATTAAAATACCATTATGAGCTATTAACTTTTTTCCAGTAAAATCATTACAAAAGTACTTTTTGTAGTGTGTTTTGGCATTTGTCCAAGGATTTAATGTCCTGCCAATAGAATCAGAATCAGTAGACACCATATCCTTTTCATTAAAACCAATACAATTCCCATTATAACCATTACATCCATTACATTTTCTATTGTGTTTTGGGCAGGGTTCTACTGTTTTTCAGCAGGTCCTGGACAAAGTTTAATACATGAAACAAGGCATGGTGTGGATAAACTGAATACCTAGTGGTTAAATAAAGGGAGCATAGTGTATATATGCACTGTTTGTGTTTAGCATATGTGGCATTGCTCATGCCTGTTTGATGTATAGGGTTTGTTTGTATACAATATTGAACTGCATGTATTGTGCCCTTCAGCTTAATAAAAGAGACTGCAAAACAAATCTAAAAGTGAATATTCCCAGAAAGATGCAGTTTGTTGAAAACTTTCTGACCAACACCTGCCTCTCAACATATTGCTTAAAGCATCTATGAAGCACAGCTGAATCATAATTAATATCTTAGTTTTCATGTCATTAGGAATAGCGATGCTGAATAGTGTAACTCACATGAACAGTCCTTGTCTGCACACATCTTGACGTCTGCCAGTTTGTCCATGAGAGCAGCGTGTGTCCCATAACACACAGAGCCCACACAGATCCACAGGAAGACCAGGCCGAGCGATCTGTCCATCTTCAGCAGGAATGAGCTCTCCCTGTGAGAGTCCACATTCCAGCTTCAGCTTCCGGACTCACACTCACCCGCCAGACAAACAACAAACGTCACATAGTGCTGCATTCATAGCAATAATGAATATTTATGAAAATAAATGAAGGCAGTGCAGTTTCATGTGCACATTCACAAAACATTACACATATCTGCAAGTATAAACCATAAGAGTATGAATCTGTAATTTCTTGTGGTCTGAATCCACTGAAGTAATTAAGACTGAAGGAATAATGGTTTTCTTTCTGATTAATGGCAGTATATACTGTGGATGTCAGAAACATGCTTGACTGGATTACTCTCTCTCTCTATATATATTGTTTGTTTGTTTAAAGATAATTGATCAGGTCAGCACACTTGATACTGTATAACTCAGCATCTTGTAGAAATGTAAGTTCCAATAATGTTTCATAAAAGCCAAAACAATTCGGTTACGGTGCAAAATATGCAGCTCATTGCTGAGGAAACTATTTCCTTAGTCATATCCATATTTCTGTCTTGGATGATACGAAATGTTTTCTACACAATGCTTTTTCAATGCTGGTTATGTTTTAACCCAAACGCTGCTGGGTTGTTTTAATATTTTCCCCCAGGTGCGGAGTACTTTTTCTATTCTTCTTCATGCAGACAGGTGGCGCTGTTGGGTTGTCACTCCATTGCTCAACCCTCGTGATCAATCATATACTAATAAACTCATTTAAACTTCTTCTTAGATTTATGCAACACCCAACATACAATTATGAGATTCAAATGGAACAATTAACAATGTAGTTGTAATGGCACCCAAAATAGTAAATTATGAAAGAAGGCCATCATTACCTGATCTAAAGGCTAAATTAATCTTAACTTTATTTTTGTAAAAGCCAAGTAAATTGGTTAAACTGTTCATTTTTGGATGTCTAAAAAAAATTTTTTTCCCCTTTCATTTTCCAGGTTTATCTCACTAACAAATTACTTAATCTGCACACACACACACACACACACACAGTTTATAGGCTACTAGGGCAGTACTTTTTCAAAAGGTAGCTACACATTTGTACCTATTAGGTTAAGTACTAAAATGTACCTTTAGGGTACCAACATGGACACTTCAGGTCCAAAAAATGTCCCTTTTCAAAAGGTGACAGCTTTTGTACTTTTATTTCTGAGAGTGTTCAAACTGTATGCGTTATTGTCCTACACCTAACCCCACCGCTTACAGGAAAGTACAGGCATGTTTAGATTTAAACAAACTAAAAAACACTTAGTATGTTTTATTAGCCTTGTGAATTACAGGGACGCAGTGTCCTCATAAATCACCTTTAGATTGTAATACCTCTGTCATGTCCATGTCTTTAAAGTCATTTGTGTCCCCATAAACCACAAAAACAGTATCACACAAGTTAATTCTACCCTTTAGTCCGCAGTGAACAAATGCATATACAAACTTTTCATTTTCAATTTTTAATTTATAATTATTTTTTCAAATTTCAGAGAATTAGATCAATTTACCTCCAAAGTGTAAATACCAAGTGAAATGTCAACATGAAATGTATAAAAATGCTGAAGCGATCTGAGGTCAAACTGTGGGAGTCTCGCTCCGTACACACATCTGTTCACATGCTTTACACTTTTAACAACTTCACAGGTTCTCAGAAAGCTACATTTAAAACAAAGTGCTAATACACAGTGTATAAATTATCTTCCGTCTCAGAAGTAAACAGAGAGTCAAATATCCCTAGTGAAAAAGTTTTGTCCCCGTGTATGTTATTGCTAATAGTTTTTAAAAACCAATGCTGATGTAAAAGCACTGTAATCTTGTGTTGTGTGACACAATGCAAGGTTGCGCGGTGATTGCAGCATACCGAAATTATGAGTACTCATCAGTCACTCTTATTATAACAATACTTCCGTCTTCTTTAATTACACTAGAGTGTTGTGGATCCACTTCTACTGTTCTCATGGGAATCTGTTCTATTCTATTCTGTTCGCCATTTATGACTACGTCTCAAAGAGCAGTAACATTATACAATATAGCACTAAATAAGAAAATATGTTTCGTTCCTTTTTGCCTGACGTAACGACTAGAAAGTTTGAGTGACGCACTTCCGCAAACTTGGAGCGGAAGTTGTGTTGTTGTTGTGTCGTGGGGGATGAGCCCCGCCGGCTCGAGGTATTTAGGATGCTCGGCTCGCTCTCTTTGTGTTTATATCTGTCTGAAGCGGCGGGCTGAATGGCGTAGTGAGTCGCGGTGTTTTTTTAGTCGCATGCGGTTGTTGTTTCAGGGTCTGGGCAGGGATGGACTCGCTCTTCGGGACCGCGGCTGCCGCGCCAAAGTCTGGCTCTTCGGCGGCGAGTAACGTCAATGGAGCCGCCGGCAGAAAAACCTCCAAAAACGGCAGCAAAAAGTGCAAAAACCGCTCAGCCCGATACCCCAAAGCAAGCAATAACCCGCCTTATCTACCTCCAGAGGTGAGTTTGCTCTGGTTTAGCTGCGCTCAAACACCTGTCTGTTTTACAGCAAGCTGTCAACTCACGGCTTCCGTTTTAACGCTCTTATTATATATTTAACGTCGTATTTCCCTCTGGGAAGACTGCAGATTTTGTATTACGATACCTCAGGACTTGTGACTGTAAATACAGTGATGATATTTTAAGCATTACGTGATAAAATGTTAACTGTAAAAGTTACTGTAAAACTGAAACCGTAAAGTATACAGTCATTACACTGTATAATGTCAATAGACCAGCCTCTTCGAGGTATGCAGATATGTAAGGTTATTATAAGGTTATGTGCTAATAATAATATGAGAAAAGCCACTGGAAAAATATAGCCTCTCTAGCAACTCAAAAATAGCTGAGCGCATAGTTAAACATTACAAGAAACATGGCATGAACTGAATTATAGATATTAGAATGCAGCATAAAACTTCTTTGATAGCATAAAAACACATTTTTAAATCAAATATAAAGAAATGTAACCCCCAAAGCCTGGAAATGCACCTGTTCGTATAAATAGTCATATTATTTACTTTTGAGATGTAGCATATAGCCTATTTACAGTATTTTACAGTAGAACTTAACATGTGTTTTTAAAAAAAATAATAAAAAATTATATATATCATTTTAATATTGTTGTTTGTGGTGCGACAGAATACATTTGAAAGAAAATATATTTCACATAACCTGAATTGGGCTCTGTATCACGCTGCGGAAAAGTTCTGCTGACAGTAAAGGAGTGCTACAGTAGAAAGACAAAACGAGACATGATCAAATCATGAATAAAGATGAGAGAGAAGGAGTGTGGGAGCGGTTGTGTTTGGGTGGTTTGACCAGGGCATCATCAGGGAAGTGGCTGTAACATGACACTGACAGCTGTGTTTGTGATTCAGGGCTGTTTCTTCTACACTAGTACAGTCAGATGATTACTGTAGTAGCTTGTTGAACTAGATTGTTAGGATTTTAATAAAAACAAGTTATGTTTCACACAACGCTTTCTTTGCTCGTGTCGTCTAAATTCTGTCTTGTTTGCATTATCAATAGCAAAGCTATTAAAATGTGATTTAATGCAGTGTGTCTGATCTCAAACGACGGTTATGAAGACGTGAATAGTAAGGGGCTATTCTGAATGAGCCAACAGATCTGTTGAATTTGTTAGCGGCGTCAGCGCGGCTCTTTCTCTGCTTTGTGCTTTTGAATCCTGAGCTGTGTGACTTTGAGCTCGGTTCAGCATTAACTCTGTCCCGTCTTTTGTTTCAGGCTGAAGAGGGAAACGTTGAGTACAAGGTAAACCCTCCGCCTGCACGGATCTTCAACAAATGTATCACCGAACACACCAGAGCATCGCAGATTCAGACGTGAATGTCTGTTGAAAAGATTGCATTGCTTGTTATTCGTGCATAGGTCACCCACAATGCCCTGTTAGTAGCTAACAGTCTGAGCATCTCCTGTGTAAATGCATGCAGCAGTACATTAGCAGTGCTTTTTATACACTTCAGCTGCTGCCGGCAAACAAACCAGCGCTACATTTACACTCTGGTTTCTGGATTCAGTGGTGGTGGTGGTTTTGTGTGTTTCAGCTGAAGCTGGTGAACCCCACGCAGTACCGCTTTGAGCACCTAGCCACGCAGATGAAGTGGCGGCTGCAGGAGGGCCGCGGGGAGGCTGTTTATCAGATCGGTGTGGAGGACAACGGGCTGCTGGTGGGCCTGACGGAGAACGACATGAGGGCCTCTCTCAGAACCCTGCGCAGAATGGCTGAGAAGTACGAACACGCACACAAGCCTAAGCCTTACACGCTCATTCTGTGTGCTAATAGTCACCTGACAAACTCATCTGGTCTCATATAGGAGCATGGAGCATACCCACCTCAAAACAGCAAAAGAAAATTCTCATGGTTTCTATGATTTCAAAAGATCTTACAACATCAAAACCAATAAATATAATAATCAATATGATAAAAATTACATTTTCATGTTTTGCCACAAAAAATGAGCTTTTATTATGCACAGTAAGCACATCCCCCGTCTCTCTCAGAGACGCACACACATTAACATGCACACTAATGTTGATGACTTTATACCTAACATCAACTTGACTTCTCACAAACGAGGAAACAACAGCACAGTTCGTTACTTGGAGGTAGGATTCACGCTTGCTCGCTCTCTCTCTGTCTCTCTCACACACACAACATAGCTATTAACTGCATTAGTCTGCTGTCAGCAGTTTAAGCATCAGTTTGGAATAATAGTGCACAGCCGAGATGCGATGGCCATGATGCACATTCTTCTAATAATTCAGTGACCCGTCGTCCGTTGTTCTTCTGAAGTATGCTGAAGTGTGTTTGTTGTCACGAGCAGGACTACTGTGTTCTTGGCCGGTGAGGGAGGCGGCTGCAGGGTAGTGTAGTGTTGTGTGTGTGTGTGTTAATGCTGTGTGTGTGTGTGTGTGTGTGTGTGTTCAGGGTGGGTGCAGACATCACAGTTCTCAGAGAGAGGGAGGTGGATTACGACTCCGATGAGCCTCACAGAATCGCTGAGGTGCTCGTCAGGAAAGTGCCAGATGATCAGCAGGTGTGTGTTCATCTGATGTGTTTGACGCTCTCTCAGACCTGTGTTAATGGCCCTCTTTGATGCGTCCGCAGTTCCTGGACCTGCGGGTAGCGGTGCTGGGTAACGTGGACTCAGGGAAGTCCACTCTGCTTGGTGTACTCACACAAGGAGAGCTGGACAACGGGAGAGGGAGAGCGCGACTCAACCTCTTCAGACACCTTCATGAAATCCAGACCGGACGGACCTCCAGTATCAGCATCGAGATCCTGGGCTTCGACAGCAAAGGAGAGGTGAACCTCAGTTTATTTCTATGAAAGGATGTCAAGCTTCATTGTTGCTTGGCAACTGTAAACAAACTAAGCTTAAAATGTGCCTAATCCCTTTTTATAACAAGTTCTGGCGTGCCTCGACTAGTTTGGAACGTGTCCCGATGAGTATTTTGGCAGTATTCTTTCACTAATAACTGCCCACTAATAGCCACACAAATATATTTACAGTTGCATCATGGTTTACACTTTTCTGCTGTTACGTACTGCCCCTAAACTTCACCCTAAAGCTGTATTGGAGTATCATAGAGCTGCGGTCGCGGTTTCTGCTTCTCTCCCTTTATTAATCATAATCCTCTGCGATATTTGCCTGCTGGTTGTTTATGCAGACAACATTTAATTTTGACATTTGTTTTTATCATGCATTGGTACCTAGCCTCCACAAGGGTTCATGGTTGCGGTTGCCAGATTTCAAGAGTTTAAATCCCCCAGTTGGTGCTGCTTTCATAAAACTTATTTGGTTTACTTATTCTTCACACACACACACTCTCTCTACAGTATGTAAAGAGCACTTATGAGCTAAAAATACTGGTAAACATGTAATACAAGCAGTGTGTTTTATTTCCTGCAGTTGTTGATGGGCAAGCCATGCAAATTGACCATCTCTTAATTAATCTTAAATGTAAACATGTATATTATTTACCATTTTCATGCAGCTCTAGATTATCATCACTTTGCATGTGTGTGTTGATGCGCGTCTGTGTCTGTTTTTATCTAGGTGGTGAACTACAGTGAGTCCCGGACAGCGGAGGAAATCTGCGAGAGTGCCTCAAAAATGATCACCTTCATAGACCTGGCAGGCCACCACAAGTATCTCAAGACCACCATCTTTGGCTTGACCAGCTACTGTCCAGACTTTGCCATGCTCGTGGTCAGCGCTAACACCGGCATCGGTAAGTGTTTACAGTGACGCTGTGCCATCAGGCTGCTGTTTGCTTAAACCTGTTTATCTCAGCTCGTGAAGTGCGTCCTGATAAATGTCAGATCACTCAAGGCAGGTGACACAAATAAACCTCATAATGTTTGGACACGTCAATCCTGATAAATCAGCTGTTCTCCTGGCTACTCTGTAATCCTAGCATATGATCTTATGTAATGCAGAGTGTCATTCTTAGGTGTCGCCCCCATTCCTTCTGTCTTCCATATCCCAAAATACCTCAGAGCCGCTCTGGTCCTGGACCAAAGTGGGTGTTGAATGAAAGCATAGGGAAACTTGAGACGTGGCAGTTTAGTTGTGACTGCCCATCCACATCCTGTAATTTACTCCTGTTCTGGCTTATATGAGTCTGTAAGTAAGCAAGCCATTTGTAGGTTAATTACATTTAAAGGATAATTTCATCTAAAAACAAATGTGGGCCGTTTCCAGTTTTCTTTATTAGATTTGAGGAAATGCAGTGAATGGGTGCCATCAGAATGAGAGTCCAAACAGCTGATGAAAAACATCACAAAAATCCACACCCCTCGAGTCCAGCAGCTAACATCTGGAGAGAACAAAAGCTGTGTGTTTAAAACAAATCCATCACCTGAAATTAGTGCTGTCGAATGATCAATCGCATTCAAAATAAACATTTTTGCCTATATAATATATAAATACATAATAAATAAACAGTACACACATATACATGAGATGTATGCTAGGGCTGCACGATATTGGGAAAAAATTACATTGCCATATATTTTTTCCTGCGATTATATATTGTGATGTGGACAAATTAGGGGTGGGCATAGATTTTTTTTTTTTTTTTTTTTTTTTAAATTTATTTTTATTTTTAAAATGAA
>JAUMHP010000063.1:2163598-2175406 GCA_032361065.1 Enteromius trimaculatus
AAGATATTAATGCATCTTTTACAAAATTGTAAGATATGTCAGAGCAAGATATTTTGAGTAGAAGCAGTTCAAACATGTATTTTAGTCTGGGACTAGCTTAAGCCTTATCTGTGAATCCAGGAGAATATCACGTTCTCCTTCAGGATTACTGCACATGGCTACATTTTAAATCACATTTATTTTGTGCAAAATTTACTTTAATTTTTTTTAATCATCATATAAACAGGCTACTCTTTTAAAACTATTACGTATTTTAAAAAGTGCTCTTGATTATACAAAGTATACGATATCTGTGCTCACCACCTGCAGGACCACTCCTTTATTGGTGGTGTCTTGCTAATTGCCTATAATTTTCACCTGGGGTCTATTACATTTACACAACAACATGTGAAATTAATCCTCAACCAGTGTTGCAAAAGCTTTTTTTGGATCCGATTAATCATTTTAAAAGTATTATAACTGATCGGGTCACTTGGAGCAGTTTCACGTGCAGTTTGGACAGAAACTGGGTTTAAAGCTCCAGCTCTGCCATTAAGTGTATATACTAACCACAACCAGCGGACCAGTTGGTTTTTGTGAGTGAGAGTTTGCTAATTTCTTGCTAAAACTCTTGCTAGATTGTGTACAGGAGGTGTGCCGCCTGGTCCTGGAACAACATGTGCTGACATGCCATTATGTTGTTGTGGTTTGGGAAGTAGTGTGTCAGAAATAGGAGCAGATATTTGGGGGAGCGGGTCATGTATGTCTGTGAAGGAGAACACGATGCTCTGTCTGCAACGCAACACCAGCGCACTTAAATTATGCAAGAGCAGACTGAGGCGGCGGTGTACGGTGTCTGCTGCGCCTCTCTGAGTTTGACTTTCCATAAGCAAATCCATGCAAACACGGGCAGTCTGGTTCTCCAGTCATTGACCTCGGAAGACGGCTGGACTTTGGATGGGTTTCACTGCCCTGCCACACATGCAGCTGGAGTCGAGCCGCTGTTATTTGCATGCTCTGGACTGTGCGAATCAGCTGGGAGTTTGAGGAAGGCATGTCCGGGACGCTCAACGCTTTCGGCTCTCAGCTTATCACACGCCTACATGAGTGACATTCTGATAAGGGTTTCGCCGGCCGCAGCCGCCAGCAAACATAAACACTCCCTCACTGACTGAGCCGATGCTGTCAGTCATCGGTAAGCCCCTCCCCTCGAACGCAGATGAGCCAATGGAAGTCGAGTATCATTCCAGAACTCAAACATCTGTAGGTTTCAGTGCCACTGAGCAACACTGGAAGATACTATGCCCCTGGGGTCCCTGTGACACTGATTCCCTAAGCATTCACTCCCAGTCCCAATGAAGATAAAAACATACATTTTCTGGTTGTCATACTCTCATTGAGTTTTAACTGCTTAAGCAGAATGTCCATTTCATCTTGTGCCTTAGCGAGCTATCTCTGGCTAAAACTAGCTAACGTTAAAGTTAGTGAGTCCATGCTAATGTACAAACCTAAAGAGCAGACTCTTCTCTTGTCTTTTACAGCGTCGGTCAGAAACCCAAACGAAGGTCTCTTCATGTTAAACTGGCTAAACGTACATGAACTGTGTTGATCTGGGATGTTGTTAGTCATTATTGTGTTGAGACCTCTCCCGCTTGTAAACCCTCGCTTTCATATTAATATTTATTTTAAAATCGCTTATCTAAAAGATATGGGGACAAGATTTTCACACTGACAGCTGTCATTGTAAGACAGTTAGCAACTGTAACTAAGGGGGCGGGGCTTATCAATAGGTCAGTTGCACACTATGGACACAATCCTTATCTAAGAAGCTGCTATCTCAGACATAAGCGTTTCTCTTTCTGGGATATTGTGTATTGCTGGGATCCCTGGATCCACAAGTCTCCTTTATTTCTGTAGCACTTATTTTCAATACAATATAGACTTTTTCAAACCAGCTTCAACGCATATATATATATATATATTCATTTTGTGTTTATAAATATTTGAAATGGATCAAAAAAGTGTTCTAAGACAAGAGCGTGATTCTTCTCTGCAGACTGTCTGACATTCAAAAGCTAGTATCTGGTCGTCCATCTCCAAATCAGAAAAATACAAATCTGTGCATAAGTTATATAATGTGTTCCAACCCTGAAGTGTTTGGAGTGGACTACACTGCTCTGTTTGTGGATGTCTAACTTGCTGTTACTTTCCCACACTAAACTGATGCCAGAAACCTAGTAAAAAGTGTTGATTTAGATCCCTGGAGGCTGTATTTTGTTTGTGTCCAGTGTGTTTGAGACAGTCAGTAGGAGTTTGAGATCAAACATGCAATACTGACCCGATCAGAGTTTACAACTGAAAACTGGTTGCTTGCTCCTTGGATGTTTTCTCCTCTCTCTGCTGCACCATGTTTCTTCATGTAAGATGTGTTCTCTCTCTCACTCTCAGCGGGGACGACGCGGGAGCACCTGGGGCTGGCCATGGCACTGAAGGTGCCCATCTTCATAGTGGTCAGTAAAGTGGACCTGTGCGCCAAAGGCACCGTGGAGCGCACCGTCCGGCAGCTGGAGCGCATCCTCAAGCAGCCAGGCTGCAACAAAGTGCCCATGCTGGTGTCCTCCACAGACGACGCCGTCACTGCTGCCCAGAAGTTTGCCCAGTCTCCCAGGTACAGAGTCAGGCGGAAGACGTAGCCGGGATGTTCTGATGATTGGGCTCTGAAGAAGTGCTGTTGTGTTTGTTGTTGTCCTGCAGCATCACCCCCATCTTCACCCTGTCCAGTGTGTCGGGGGAGAGTCTGGATTTGCTGAAGGTCTTCTTTAATATTCTACCTCCCCTCAGCAACAGCAAGGAGCAGGAGGAGCTCATGCAGCAGCTCACTGAGTTTCAGGTACAAGACCCTCGATCCAGAGTCGTTCCGAAAGGGTTGGCATGTGTGTGAATGAGAGCAGCTCGTGGAGAAATCAACAGTTCTGCAAAGATGCTCTCTAAACCTAGATTCTCTAAACCTTTGAATATTATATATTCAATAAATTGATTGAATATTGAATCATTTTTAATTGAGACCAAATTTGTGTGTGTACTGTATATGTGTATATATATACATTCTTCCATCAACAAAAATGGTCTCACTGTGGCCAAAGTCTCGGGCTGTGATATAAGTTCAGGAATAAACTTTTATTACAAGAGCACTTTACTGCAGGCAGGTTCACATTTCTCTCTACTCTGTGTACTCTACTGTACTCTGTGTATTGGTTTTCATCTGTTTGTCCACACATATTCCTGTCATGTGACATTGCAGAGATATTGAATTTAGCTGATATCCCACATGCTGTTATTTTTGTTATCTAAATTATGTAGATTATAAATAAATGCATTGTTGAGCAAAAACGTTCTTGCTAGAACTAAATGCACATAATTATAAGTTGTTTTTATAAAAAGAGAGGACATTGAAAGCATTGAAAATGTAATCAAACCAGTCACTGATGTAACCTTGACATTTAATTAGTATTATCTGGTGATCTCAAACAGTAAAACGAATCCACGCGCAGGCAAGCATTAGGTTCAGGAATGATCCTGTATCTGTCTTATCAGAAAGTAGGGCTGCACGAGTCCTGCTAAAATGGGAATCATGATTTTTCTCCACGGGAATCAGGGCTGTGCTGATAGACAGTAGTCTAGACCAGATGTCTTTGGCTAATTATTAAAATATTAGGCTAATTCTCCTATTAATGTATAAAACTACTACTATTATTATTATTATTATTATGATCATCAGGTGGCCTGTTATTATTGGGCTGTATTATTATCAGATTGCTCCGCTATTTCAGCACATCACATACACACAAACAAGGCTTCTCCTCCAAAACAAAAACCACAACCAAATGGAACTGCTGGGTGATAAACCTTCATTTACAAATGATGTCAAGAGTGCTGAAAGAGCCCTCTTTAAGACGCGTGTTCTTTAACACGAACTGTCAATGGTGAAGAAGTTATTAGTGTAAAGCGGGGCTGGTCGTGCTGTGTGTGATCCGGAGCGCTGTATGACTTCTGCAGCCTGACGATATCCGCTTAACTTTACTCCAGAAATATGAGCTTAAGCGATAGTCCACCTGAAAATCTTTTATCTTCAAGTGTTTGTTTATTTCCAATATTTAGCTTTAAACTGTTAGTCTTTAAAATAAATGTATTTTTGATTTTCAACTGATTTTTCGACTGATAACTGTTTTTATATTTAACGTCTCTCTCTCTTTGGGTTTTTTGTTGTGTGTGTGTTTCTCATGAGTTTGTGTGTGTTGTGGTCCTGTAGGTTGACGAGATCTACAGCGTGCCGGATGTGGGGACAGTAGTTGGTGGGACTCTTTACAGGTGTGTCTTCCTCTCTTCCCTGTAGTCTAGTGTCCAGTAAAACGGCATTAGTGTCTAATAGGGAGGTAACCGTACACAAACATGGTGGTTTGGCCCATACCTAAACTCACAATTCAGTGTTGTGTCTGAAAATAATAAACACAAAATTGCTGCGGCTTTTTTTAGTCGTTATTACCCAAATTGCTCTCTTTAAAATTCAATTACAGAAACGATACTTTATTTGGGTAGTCCACATTCTACTAACAGTAACTGTCTGTTTAATATCTCCAAACACTTTATTTTGATGCGTTCACAAAATACTATCAGATACTTCACAACTACTGACCCTAAACCTACCCTAACAGTTACTCTGAGAGTTACAGACGTGTAGCTGTGAATGAAAGAGAATAAGTTGACATGAAGTTACAGCTACTTATAGTTAGAAGAATGTCTAAAGTGAACCATCAAAATAAAGTGTAGCTCAATTATAATTGAACGTTCACCTCAGCTTCTGCTCTACACTATGGGGAGCCCTTCAGTGTTCGCCCTAGATCTCTTCTCTTCAGTGGACAAGTAATTTAATTCCAGTAACGCGTTACACCCGGCACGGAGTAGCAGTCCTGCAGTGGTTAAACAGAGCTGCACACGGTTACGCCTGACTCTGTGTGTATTCAGTGGGATCTGCCGCGAAGGCGAGCAGCTGGTGGTCGGACCCACAGACGATGGGAAGTTTCGTGAGCTGACGGTGTGCAGTATCCAGAGGAATCGCTCCGGCTGCAGGGTGCTGAGAGCCGGGCAGGCCGCTACTCTGGCGCTGGGAGATTTTGACCGGTCGTTATTACGAAAGGTGAGCTTGCCTCTCTGTGTCTAGAGTGTAAAGGCCAATGAAATGGACCAGGTTTTAAATTGAGCTCTTACTCTTGGATCGTATTGTCTATAGAGAAGCGTATAAACCCCTTGTTTTCTGGCAGGGAATGGTGATGGTCAGCCCAGAGATGAACCCCACTATCTGCTGGCGCTTTGAGGCTGAGATCGTTTTACTCTTCCACGCCAAAACTTTCCACAAGGGCTTCCAGGTGACGGTGCATGTGGGCAACGTTAGACAGACGGCCACTGTCGAGGCTCTGCAAGGAAAGGTCAGTCCATCTGTTGGTCTGGAAGTCTGTACATCTCTTTGTGTCTTTATCTACTACTACTACTAGATAGCTAATCGCTTGTTAGCAGTCTGGTCCTGCTACACGGAAAATGATGTCCTAAGTGAACATGAACATTAGTGAAGGTGTTGGTTCCAGTCCTCCTGGGGAGTTCATATGTAGCGAGTTGGGAAGTCATGTTGATGATCTTTAGTGATGTGACACTGCATGCGTCAGCAGGGCGAATTTTTTTTTTTGATGTCCATGCTAACAGATGAGAGCATTCACACCGCGCGCAGGGCTGGCGCAGCAGCACATAGCAGGAACAGAGCAGAATCGAAATTGACCCGATTAATATGTAAAACAACAAATTTCATCACAAAATCAAGTGATGTGTTTCACAACCACCATACGTAACATAACACCACAACACAAAATTTCCAGGAGTTGCCCAAACTTCAAACGCCTGTAAATGAATAGAACTAGAGGCTTTTGTTACCTTTTTCAATTCAATTATTCAATCTAGTTTATGTTTTTATTCTATTTAAGAATGTCTATACATGCAAATGCTATTACACTTCATGTGTTGTAAATGAAAACGATGTTGTGATTTATTCCTGTGTTCAATCTTTGTGACATGACAGCATCTATCAGTATATTTGATCCGTGTGTTAGGTCTTAAAGTGACAGCAGCCTCATATACAGGCTGATTCTGTGTTAGTTAATCAAACAACGAAATCCCTACATGTTTACTTTGATTACTTTACTCAGTATCTGATGTAGGTTTCTTGTTTGGTATGTTAGATCTCAAACCTTACCAGATACAGATACGACTGACATAGTGTTTTATTGTGATTTTGTGATTTAACACCTTTAGTAAAATTCAAAATGTAGTGTTTTCTAGTAATGGTACATCTTTAAATTACTTTAGGTGATAAAGTAACAGATTTCTAATCTAATGAAGTATTAAATCATGTGTAATATGAAACATAATGCAGTTAAAAGTACTAAATTCTGCTTTGACATGTTGTAAAGTAAGGTTTTCTAGAGAACGACACTCTGAAACTCTGACTATATATTATTTAAAGTAGTGGGATATAAAAGATTACACTCGAGTTTGTTGTCATGTGTTTTGGAGTCAGTAAGGGATTACCCAGCTCTGAGCGTGATTATACATCAGTGTGGGGAAATGTAACGACTCGGTTTCGGGTTTGTCTCATCTGTCCTTGATCTTCTCCTTCCCTCGGTCTCCTGCAGGACGAGCTGCGCACCGGAGAGAAGGCAGTGGTGCGCTTCAAGTTCATCAAGCACCCCGAGTACCTGAAGATGGGCGCCAAGCTGCTTTTCAGAGAGGGGGTCACCAAAGGCATCGGCCAGGTCACCAAACTACAGCCATCCAAACACAGCTCCTCTCATCACGGCCCGGAGCCAGCCCTGTGAGGCGCTCAGATGCCACTGAATATCACTGTCAGCCTTTATAATGATCTTTATTCACTCACCAAAGGACAGGTGCCGCGATCAAGACACCAGTTTTACTTGCGCTAGTTTTGTTTTTATTACCGATGTGGATGAAGAATCTCGTGGCAGCTACGGTTGTGAGAGTGAAATCATCGCTCTGATGTCTTTTTATTTATTTTAGCCGAGGTTTTTACTCTCAAGCTTTAGATCTCTGCTAGAAGTCACCAAGTGTTCCTTCTGACGCTTCAGAAGTCGACCTGCCTTGACCCGGTTCTGCCTGCACTCCAGTGCTTTAGTAGCTCAGGAAGCATTACGCTCACACATCACTGATTATGCAAAGCTCTCCGTCTCTTTTTCTCTCTTGGGTCTCTAGTAAAGTGTGCTACACCTCAGAGTCTCTCTGAACACTTGTTTTGGTGCTAACGCTTTCCAGTGGTAGTTTTTAGCGCTGTCCTGTACCCAGTACTGAATCACATATCAGGACATGTTCACGTTCATGTTTCTACTTTATCACTGTTCTGTGTGCAATTTTAGAAAAAAAAATATTGTATTTGAACCAAAAAAACCCAGTAAGTTTATATAGAATGTTGTAGAGAATCCTGGATGTTTTAGTTCCATTGATTTGTAATAATTTCTACTCGAATGCATTTTTTCAGTGACGTCTCATTTTACACCGAATGTCACTTTTCTAGCTTTACGTGCTAGATAGGCTTTTTTTTAGATTTTTAAATATATTTTAGCCTTACTTTTTGGTGAATTGGAATATTTATGTACAAATTTGTTTGTATATTGTGATGTACATAAATAAAAGTTTATTAGAGTTTACGCCTGACTGTGATGCGGTTATTTGAGCCGCTCTGTCTCTTTCTCCGGTATCTTGACAGATGATGCAGGACGCTGCAGTCCAGCAAAACTCAAGCCTTTTCTTTTGACGCGTCTCACTGTAAAGTTAACTTTTTCTCCAACACACGATAGCACACGCTTTATTAGCACCAAAAATCTATATATCTCAGAATAATATTACAACTCAGGTTTACATATTTTAGCACACACGGGTGGCTAGGAACATGAGACTGTGGAGTAGCAGCATTTAGATCGGTCCTGAATTATTATACTGGTCAATCATAGTTTTTTTTAAGCGTAACAAGTTTAATATTCTTTGTGGATTAAACTGAATCTATATATAAGTCTATTGATTCTGTGCTCTCTGAGGTCCTTCCAAGTATTCCTATCATTTAACTATCTTTACAAATAGATCCCAGTTTGTTGTTTTATTACCTGGTCCAATACGGTCCCCTCAGGGTTCTGTTTAGGGGCCCATACTATTTAGCATTTATAGCTTCATCTGGGGCATCGGAAGAGACATTTTTGCTGACGATACCCAAATATACATCAGTTCAAATTCCAACGCTCCAGTCCTGTCTCAATATCTGTTGTTGCCAGCCCAGCTGTACAGAACCCGTAATCTTTGACCCTACGTTGATGATGCTCTGCAGCTGGGATCTGCTTTAAACATTCAGTCAATAAAACCAACAAATCGTAGCAAGGATCAAAACAGTTCAATAAAAAGGTCTATAAAACATTGTCAATATCAAAGGACTTTTCATCAATTAATGTACCCAAATACTTATATGAACTGACCTTCTCAATTCTTTACCCGCAATAACTACCTTAGATGGAGTATCAACTGAATTATAAAATTCAATAATCATATCTTTATTCTCACACCAATCCAAAAAATTAATTAAAATGGCCCGTGTTCTGGTCCACCTTGCTTTAACAGACTTAGCACCACTGTATCAGCAGCATATTTAATAATGTTCTCTTCACATTGCAGTGTTTCTGTCATGATTTGTTGCCCTCTAGTGACGTGAAGTAAAACTATTCAGGAAGTTGCAAATGCTGTCTCTAAGAATAGTTACCATTTGCTGAAAGTGTCCTCACACTTAAGATAAGAGGGTGAAGATGAGCTTGTTGCTTCATCAGGGGCCTCGTTTATAAAGACCTGCGTAGAAACCATCCTTGATTTTATCTAAGAACTTTTCTGATTTGATCGTAAGAGCGATCCAGAGAAAACGAAATCCATGCGTACGCCAGTCATTCGGTTATAAATCACAAATGATCGTGGAATTGTGTGCAGCTGAATGTTCCGCCGTCGAAACGCTCCTGCTCAATTAATTAATATATAAAATGAGCTCATTCCTAAAGCGAAAACTCTGTGACAATGGCAGGTAAAAAGGAGCCTCGAAAATAATTTACACGTGTGGAATTAAATGTATGATCGTACCATAATATGAATCAACTGTAGCCTATTGATTTGATTGTAATTCTGTAATTGATGAACATGACGATAAAACATTATTAAAAATAGGTTTAAAGTATTGGAAGGGTGCTTATGCTTATATCAGCCAAATCGTAATCATATTTCAGTGAAAGAGGCAAGATTGTCTTTTTTCTCTGAAATTCCTTGGCCGTGCGTTGAACTATCTGCAATACCAGGCATTACCACAAGGAAACGGTCGTACGCCACGCTGGAATCTGACGTGGAGATAAGTATTTTCCACGTCAAAGACGGTTTTTATAAATCTGTACTTTGACGTGGATTTGATCGTACGAACACTCTAAGATCAAATCAGTGCGTAAGAAAGTTTTATAAATGAGGCCCCAGGTTTGTAGAATGTGTCTCTGTAATGCATGCTCTGCAGTGAATGGGTGCCGTCAGAATGAGTTTGTTAAAAACATCACAGCACCACTCCAAGTCCTTCAGACAAAAGCGGTTTATAAGACACAAATCTCATCAAAATATGAGTCTATAATCTGTAATAACACTTCCTCAATCTCTCGCTCGCATCAAAACCCAGCCACATTCATTTAGTTTTGGCTTGTAAGCAGTGCATGATCTTGTAACCTTTTTTTTTTTTTACTTGAGAAAGCAATATTGTGGCATTTTTTTTTTTAATCAGCTTTTTTTAATCAGTTTGGGCTCTTTTTGACGGCACCCATCCACTGCAAGCCGTTTTGAAAAGGCTCGTCACAAACCAAGTAACCACTGGAAACACCTTAGAAACTGCATATAACAGCACATATTTAATAACATCACACCAGAAGGATATTTCTCCTGTCGGTCATTTTATAGCTTTTCAATTATTTAAAAATCTTGACATTAATTAAAATGATAGCAAAGCTATCAAAACACATTTGCAAAACAGATGTTCCTCCCTCATGCTGACCTCTGTCAGTAAACGGCCAGCGTAATGTCCGGTGTCCTGATGTTTTATCACACCAGTCAGATTGTCTTACCAGGGCTTAGTAAAAATCTATTATTAAAAAATAAAAATTCATTATTGCTCATGCATATATATTGTAAGGCTATGTTCAGTGTTGGGTAGATGTTAACCATAATTTAACGGGTAGCTTTTATCGTTAAGTACTACCTATTGTTTTAATGGAATGCAAACAAAATCTGACAGAACATGATGATCACAGCGGACTATGGAATTGATCAAGTACACACGCTTACAAATTTCTATTATGTCACGGTGTGGAGCAGGCAGAGAATGTCATCACGAGAGATCGGAAAAAATCAAAATAAAATCGTCATGTTACAACTTTCATAAATGTGAGCCTGCAGCACAAAATTAGCAATATTAATTTCTGCAAAAAAAATCGAAGTAGTGAGAAAATAACCTTTAAATTTGTCCAATCAGATTACAGATATACAAATATTGTCCTATCCTAACAAACCATGCACCCATGGAAAGCTTATTTCAGCTTTCAGCTGATGTATAAATCTCAGTTTCTGTTCACATATACTTCCACGTGTGATAACAATCATCAATGTCTCCATGTTCAGAAGAAGAAATGATTTCTGAACAACATTCCATCAAGCAACTTATTTATTTTTATAAAACAGTAAAATTTGATCTGTGTGTCATCGAGGCTGCGGTCATGTCTTTCTGAAGAAGGAGTCCAGTGTGCCGCGGTTTGCTTGCACTCGCGCTCTCTTGGCCTGCGGGCTGCTGGGAGTCTGGGCCTTGCTGCTTCCGCTGGACGCCGAGGAGAACGACTTCTGCAGGTCCAGAGCGAAGTGATAGTCCATGTGCTCAGGCATTTCCCAGACCAGCACCTTCTGCCCACAGCGCTGACACGGCTGAAGATCGCCCCCGTCTGACGGAGCGACTGTGCCGAGCGACTCCGGTGCAGTTTCAAGCTCCGTCAGCTGGAGCGACTTCTCCACACCCTTTCTGTGGAAGAAGGAGGAGATGCCAGGAGCCTTCTGAGGGAGACCAGGTGACCCGTGCTCATCTTTATGGGCTTCCTCAACTTGCTGTTTCTTCTTCTCAGCGGCCTTCTCAAACAGAGACTGGATGGCCCCCGGGCGCTTGGGGCTCTGTGTTTTGGGGGTTTGTGTCGAGGCTGGATGTGATTGTGTTGAAGGAGCGTCACTGGACAGGAAGCTTGCTATTCCTCTGGCGGAGGACGAGGGAACATCACTGAACTTACTGGCTGACAGATGAAGACAAGTCAAAGCAGGAGACCTAAGAAGCAATACAGAAACAAATTCACAACAATATTCAAGTTTTTTTTTTTTACAATTCTTTTCACATACTGAACTGAAAAAGTGAAGCTTAAAGGAGTCACATAACACAATTTTAAGCTTTCCTTTCTCTTTGGAGGGTTACAAGCTGTTAGTGCAGAGATAAGACCCCTGAAGTTACAAATACTAAAGTGTTAAACCAAAGAGATATTCTTTACCAAAGTCTATAAAAGGACACACCTTCTAACACACCTGGTTTAATCACGTCTCCACAAGATATTATTGTGTCTGTAGTGTTGCTGCGGGCGCCATGTTCTGGAGACGCTGTGTGTCGTTGTGAAAGTGCTTCCAAAA
>JAUMHP010000063.1:2177026-2192082 GCA_032361065.1 Enteromius trimaculatus
GGAAATCAGGTGTCCCCAACTAAGCAAGCCAGAGGCGACAGCGGCAAGGAACCAAAACCCCATCCATGAGAGAATGGCTTAGTTGGGTCCAGTTCTCCTCTGGCCGGACGCCCAGCACTTAACGTCCAGTTCAATTTCAAGTTCAATTAGTCATGATAATCAGTAATTTCATCTCTGCTGGATCAACAAATGCCTCGTTTGTAATGCGTTTTATTGTTTTGTGTCATAACTCAGCATCTTGTTAGACAGAGTAAATGTAATGTTTTGCTGTAAATTCTCTTCATCCAAATCTGTGTGAATGTCTTTGTTCTGCCCAACACTAGGAAAGATATCTTAAAGAAAGTTTGTAACCAGTCGCCATTGATGCCATGGTATTTTTTTCCCCTACTACGGAAGTCAATGGTGACCAAAACAGTCTGGTTACAAACTTTCTTCAAGATATCTTTCCTTGTGTTCAGCAGAACAAAGACGTTCACACAGATTTGGAAACGGCAAGGGTGAGTAAATGACAGGATTTTCAACTATTTCTTTAACTACACACATTTCATGATAAAGTTGTATTGAATCTTGAAACACAGAGTACAAAAAATAAAACCGAAATCAAAATTGAGAGGAAACATTGATTGTGATAATATTTTTGGCTGTGTAAGTCAGAAGAGCTCAACCCTTTGGTCCTTCCTTCAGAAATGTATGATTAGAAGGAAAGATCTGTCTGCTTTCTTACAGCAGCATTCATCAAACAAGGCCACCCTTTATTTTATATCGCTGTATACAACACGGATTGTTTCAAAGCAGTTTGACAGTAATAAATGGTGTAAAGTTCAGGAGTTATGAAACAAGTTTAATTCAGCGATAAGCAGACGTTACTCAGCTCTTAGTGTCTGTCAAGGATTTTCAAGTTAATGATTAAACCATACTCGTTTTAAATTAAAATTATAAAATAAAATTTGTATTAGTTTAGACATCACATGACCCATAATATCACAAAAAAAAATTGGTATCAATAATTACATTTTCATTAACCTTTTTTTAAAACAAAGAGCAATAAAAATGTGAAATGTAAGCACTGTGTTTTTATGCATGTTTTCATGTTAGGTAGTTTAATAAACCTTCACAAGTTTATTTTAATTTGACCTATGTTAATATTAATTTTTATTCCAAATCTAACCGCAGACAGGCACAATGTGTTGATGTTCATCTGTGCTGTTATTCATGGCATCTAGCGTTATCGATGAAGGGGTCTTTTTATCAGCTCCAGCTGGTCAGCATCACTCACCACGCCTCCTGGTGGCTTCCCGCGGTGTTCAGGCTCTTGATGATGGCCAGACTGTCTGAGGTCATCTTTATAGCGTCGTATCGAACAAGAGCACAGCAGCGGGAAAAACTCTGATCTCCAGCCTGCCTGACGCCCACCGTCAGCTGCTTGGCCACCCGTCCGTTCTGAGGACAAACCAACACACAGGCATCGCAAATGAAGAGACGAAACATTAGTGATGTCCAGTTCACCAAACCAGAGCGAATCGCCTGAAACAGCTATTCAATCAGATCTCACTTTCAGACCCTGCAACTCGAAATGAGCCAGAAATACTAATAATCATTCAGTTCCTCTGACAGTCACTGAACTGAGCGTGACTCAGCAATGAGCCGCTGATGTGTGAATAAGTTGCTTATGGTTTCTCGTTGTCTGTAAAAAGGTAAAACTGCACTTTCTGCTGTAATGAGTGTGGTATGAGCCTTCGGATCCATTCGCAGTTCTTTATTCATGTACTCAGGCAGGGTCAAGCAGACAGGCAAACAAAATCAGTGGAGGCAACACAGAGTCGTAGTCGGGGTTCACAGGCGCAGATCAGGGCCAGGATTAACAGTCAGAGGTCAGAACCGAGGAAAACAAACATGGGATTATCTGTGTGACCGTGGTTTAACTGCAGTAATGTGATGGGTGTGGGGATAGACTGCAGCTGTGATTGCGGATTACAAAATGCGATCGGTGT
Source organism: Enteromius trimaculatus (assembly GCA_032361065.1). NCBI lineage: Eukaryota > Metazoa > Chordata > Actinopteri > Cypriniformes > Cyprinidae > Enteromius > Enteromius trimaculatus. The sequence continues at coordinate 2,179,018 of JAUMHP010000063.1, forward strand.
GAGAGTGCAATGCATGATGAAAGAATACTGATGAACTAATGCAAGACTGCTTTCTTTGCTATTCCTGATGACTTCATCAATAAATTGTACGAATCCTTGCCAAAGCACATGGACGCAGTCCTTCAAGCTCATGGAAGTCACACAAGATATTAAACTTGGATCTTACAGCACCACTACTTCATTTGCGGACACATTTTTGTATTTGCAGTAAATTTGCTCAATTTCTGTACAGGCGACAAAACTTTTGTCTTGCCAAAATTTGACCTTTCTGTCTTAATTAAATGATAAATCTTTTTTTAGTGAAACCAATTCCTTTCAATGCATTAAACGTAATTTGGGAGGGTTTTAGCTTTTTATACAAGCTATTTCTAACCCCAATTGATTTATTAAAAGTCAGGTTAATAGCAGGTGTTTCAACAAAACAGATAAGCGGCAAGACTTTTGTCAGGGACTGTACCCTTCATAACACGATAACAGTAATATTCATCAGGGTTTTGGGCAATGACTTTTACAAATCCACGAGAATGGAAAAATACTAATTTAAACGACTATTGTCTGTTTGAAAATATACACTTAAGAAATACAGAAAAAAGTGGTGTGAAATCTTCTGGCTGTTTGGAGCGGTCAAGCAACATACAAATGTGCTGTGTTTATAGAGAAAATGCAGTCTTAGGTTTGCATTTTTTCAGCATTTCGCTTTAAAATCTCTGAAAGTGGCTCCGTGAATCAGAACTAGGGGTGGGCGATATACCGGTAGAAACGTGTCAACCGATAGAGATTTTGGTCTATCTTCTTAATCGTGATCACGTGACGTTGCACGTAACCACTCAATACACATTCACTTTGACAATGGAAGAAGCAGTGTTGCCAACTTATCGACTTTGTCGCTAGATTTAACGACTTTTCAGACCCCCTTTGGCGACATTTTTCCAAAAAAGCGGCAAATCTAGTGACTTCCTGGACAAACCTCAGCGAGTCTCTGGTAGTGTTCTTGCTCTTGTTTTCCCACCCCTCGCTTACATGTGACCAAACCAACAACGAGGAGATTGTAAAGAACAAAGGTGCATTGTGTGTGGTGTGGATTGGTTTGGGTATAGGACAAGCGATACGAATGAGTAGTAGGTATGCAAGAGCACTGTTTTAGCAGGCGGTGGAAACTGGTAAACTCTCAGGCAATGTTAGTACCTGTTGTTCTGAGAAAAAAACACATGTATATATCACATACTGTGATAGATTTTGGTTCTATCCCCCACCCCTAACCGCAACTATTTATTTGTTACTTCACTGATAAGGGACTTACCATCTCTCGGTCTTTGTGGAGTCGCTCCTGTAACTCGAGGGCCAGCTGATGAAGCCAGTGCTGCACCTGCACAACAGCAGACTCAAATCTGAAACACACCAGGGCCGGTAACTTGGCTGAAAAACTAAATCCGAATTTTGCACTTAAATGTTATCAATATTTAAATTAGATTTGATTTTAAAATGCATAATTTCAGGATGGGGTGTTTGGTTGTAAGTAAAACACCAAGCCCCGCCCCACAACTGACAAAAATAACGGTGTTCGCGCGAGCAGGTGAGAGAGGATCGAGCGCAGGAATGAGTGCTCGCGGGCCCCGTTTCTGTGCATGCACATCCGTTTTCTTCTTGCGGAAATGATTCACCGCGCTCGTCAGCATCAGTGGTGCGCTCGCTTATTAATGGAATAGATTTGCCGCCATAGATTAAGTGTGTTTTCCGCGAGCTGGTTGCTGCGGCGTGATGTCTATCGGCGGCGGACGATGGCATCGACTATCAACCCAACCCTAGTAACTACAAAAAAAACACTTTTTATTAATAAAGTTAAACAAAAATAAAATGTGCAAAAAAAATCAATGCTAATCTTCACTTCTACAACAGTGTTTCAAATTTTTACACAAGTAATTTAAACATTTCATTTTTTTGGTAAATAAAAAGGATAAATATTCTGAGATTGTTTCTTTAAAAATAAAAGTTTTGAAACAGGAGTGGTAGTAGTAGCCCATCACATACATTATTCAATGTATAATCATATAGTTCTGGCACAACATCTAAACCGAACTTGTTTATGTTGAAAATTCATCTGGATTTGAGTTAATTTGTTTGGAAATGAATGACTGGGTCCATGAATGTGATGTTCAAGGTCATGAATGTGCGCCCTTGAAACGTTTAAAAAGAAAAAAAGTTAAGGGTTCTCGAAGAAAGATGCACTCTTGAAGTTTAACAGGTCACATGTTGAGCGCGAGACCATTGCATTTTGGGTTGAACTAATAAGGAGGCAGAGAAACGCACGTGGTTTACAGCCTGACAAGAGTTCCTTTATCTGCATGGTCTAAGAGCGCACCCGGTGATTCATGTTTAAGTCTGTCGCGTTGTGTGTTTAACGTAGTGTTTATATCAGTTTATGTGAACAGTGTCTGATTGTAAATGATGTAAATTGAATTCAGATTGGACATTCGAATGAGAGACTGTGAAAAAGGAAATGCATATTTGAATATGCTTATGCTCTGCTTGTAGTTTTCAGTGTGTCTGCAGAAAGAGAGAGAGAGAGGGGCAGAGACAAATAAACAGCGAATGACATCCGTATGAAGCGTGGCCATCATTTCATTAGACCTGTGCAGCTACAGAACTGTTATTTTGATGGGAATACATTTTTGTGTGTATGTGATATGAAGTGAAACGCTAAAAAGCATGTGAAGCGACTCTCGGAGCAGTTCTGGAGATGTTTATGAATAACAATTAAATTCAACTTAAAATATTTGAATGATACAACTTGTTTTGAACGGTTTCTTTGTAATCTGCAGATCGATTTTAAGTAGGGAAAAAAAACAAAAAGCAATATCGTAATCATAAATCTGATTATTTTGTGGAAATAAATCACCTGGCGCGCACCTAAAATGTCTTTGCACTCAAATGTGAATTTTTCTTGTAAATGTTTGTGACAGCCCCACCACCTACCTGCTGTTTTGTAGCCAGACAGGTTTTTCCTTGAAAGTTCTTGCTGCAGCCGATGGATTTGGGGAGCTGTCGAGGCTTCACGGGCTCAAACTCGACCCCTCGGCACAGGTCATGCAGCCACGCTCTGAAGAACAGAGACGACACTAGCAACTCCACCTGAGACGCATTTACTACAGAACCTTCCAGGACTTTTTAAGACTGTACTGATCGCGATCTTTCTCAGGCGCATCTTCTCACCCGGTCTTCTCTCCGAAGTGCTGCTCCAGCTGGATCTTGCTGAACCGAGTGAGATCTCCGATGTTCTCCACTCGCAGAGTCTCGGTGATGGACGTCCCCAGCTTCCCGCCCAGATTACGACTGAAGAGCATCCACAGATGAATTCACAGCCCTGTTTAAGCCCCACACTAAGAATCAAGTGTAACCTCACAGAAGTGATCCACTTACATTTTACTGATGGGAAGAGTGCTGAAGAGATCTGGAACGGATCCCAGCGGCAAAACGGTTTGGCGATTAGGCTTGTTTAAACCACAGGCTAGTTTGGCTAACACCTACGGAGAAACAAATACACAATCTTTAACTAGTCTAACTAGTGTTGAAGACGCCATCCTCTGATTCAAGTAAACTCCAGTGATAGCTCTACTCTAGCTCTGAGCAGAACCGTGAACCTCCGGAGTGAAGAGTGTGACGTGAAGCGCAGCTGACCTTGTTGTGCGAGACGCCGGCGGAGCAGCGGAATCCAGTGTGTTCCTCCACGGCCGCCCTCATCTCCTCCACGATCAGAGCGCCGACGGTCAGACGCAGCTCCGGACTCGAGGACAGACCGCTGGAGGACAGATGCTCCAGCCACTGCTGCAGGCCTCGGAGACGCTGCTCCTCTGAAGACAATAACTAGTGCTTTAAAGGGGTCACGTGATGATGCTAAAAGGAACATTATTTTGTGTATGTGGTGTAATGCAATGTTTATGTGGTTATTCTCCACATACTGTACATTACAGTTTCTCCTCTAAGCCCCGCCTCCTGAAGCGGGGCGATTTGTACAAAGCACTTTCTAAAAAGCGAGGTGTGCTCTGATTGGCCAGCTATCCACTGCACTGTGATTGGCCGAATACCTCAAATGTTTGGGGTAAGTGTTAACGTGATGCTGCGTCCCGGCGCCTTCTTACTTATGGAAGCTCTATGGTAGCCCCAGCACTATACACTCAGCAAGATATTAGGATATTTGTTGTCAGTATCACACATCCCTAGGTCGACCACGACACCACTCCAGCACTCGCGTCCTTTAACAGTAAGTGACCTGCTCTCAGTTTCAAACACACCTTTATCTGTCGCAGCATCCTGGCTCGGCCCGCTGCTGCTGGTTTGTGGAAAGCCCTGAACGTAGGTGCTCCTCAGCTGCTGTGGCGTGATGTCCTGGACACTCATGTGCTTCAGTCGGTCCAGTACGCTGCCTGTGAGGTCCATGTACGCCTCATCGATGCTGGCCCTCTCTATGACAGCGAAGCGTGACATCACCTCGATCACCTCCACACTGGCCTCTCTGTAACTGATGCACAGCGGAAACACACTCAACCAAACACACATGCAATTTAATGGAGTACTTCACCCAAAAGTCAAATGAAAAATCTGCTGTGCATTCGTAATCAGTGTCTCAGCATTAGATGTTCTGCAGTGAATGGGTGCCGTCAAAATGAACATCAGGAGGAGACGAAAATGAAACGAATAGCTCAATTGTGTTTAATATTAGATGCCATAATAACACTCTCACACCCACGTGTTTGTTTGGAGCCTGTTTATTTGGGTTTTTTTTTAATTGTACACAGATATCTCTGCCGATTCAGAACAGACAACTATTTCACAGAAGATAGCATTGTTATAGATTATGCACTCATATTTTAGTTGTAAGCAATGGTTTGAAGTTAAAGATGTCCTGATGCAGGAGGTGTCTCAGCTTGTGTCTGCTCCAGATGTGAACCGCTGGACAGTGCTGTGGACTATTCCCATGTTTTTAATCAGACTCTCAATCTGACGGCACCCATTCACTGCTGAGAGACGTGTCTTCTAACATTTCCATTAACGAAAGATGATCAAAAATACCATATGTATACGACGACAAAAAAAAGTTTGTTGTGTGTGATAACAGGGTTTTATCAAAAGTGTTTGAAACCAACAAGATTACATTCTTAACTTGACACATGCATCTTTAAAGTGTGGGTTTTCCTCATGTTGGATGCCCTACACTTAAGAAACGTGCACTTACAGCGTGAGATCAGCCTTCCCATGAGCCTCTCTGACTCGGGCCACCTGTAGGTCAGGACAGAGCTTCCGGGCATCATCTGCCCACATGTTCCTGCTGACCCCATGAGCTCTGGCCTCATAACTCACTGCTATGATGCTGACGACACAACACACACCTGCGGCTTAACAAGTGACGTCAGCTCATTTCTAATAAAGCGTTCATTACTATTCTCACGACATTTAAACAGACAGTTACTGAGAGCTTGCCATCAAATGTGAAAAAAAAATCATACTGTGATTTGTGAAATCAAAACAAAATGGCTATAAATAACTGACATCAAAATTCACCTACAAGTTATTTACTGTAATTTTTGCAGCATTTGCTTGAGTGTGCTATGGGGTAGCGTAACTGTTAATGAACAATTGCATTTCAAGAGAGAACACTGGAAACATTATTTCTGGAAGTAAACAGGAGTCTCACCCTCCGCCCCTCCATGTCTTGTACTGCGCCACCACGCAGGGCTTGTTTTTGAGCTCGGGGTTGACTCTCTGCTCCACCTGCACATAAAAGCAATCCATGTCCACCAACGCGACCACTCTCTCCTTCCCAAAATCCATCGCGACACAAACACTTCAGCCTAGGAGAGACGGAACCACCGCGGGCTGCACGCGCGCTCTTCTTCTGTTCCTTGAGTGTCGCGCGCTGAGTCTCCTCACCGCCCTCTAGTGGACTTCAGATCAATAACCAAGAGTTTGGTTCCTATTTCATAATGTTTTTTTGGGGTTTTTTTTATCATTTCATAGTTTACTTGTAATATCTTGTAACTTGTAGTATCAGTCTATTATATAGAATATTATAATGTACAATCATTTATAATATTGTATATTATAAATATATTTTTTCTTATTATTATTATTATTTTCAAATAAAAATAAATAAAAACATGTTTATTATTTGTATTTTTTTCTTATTAAGCATGTATAACTTGATAGTCAGATCGATAAACTCAATAAAATAATTTTTGTGTTTAATGTAACTTAGGAAATAAACTACTTGGATACTTAATAGACTTAATTAATAAACTTGTTCCTATTTTATTCTGATTATACTGCATGATTTGCTGTAAATAAAATACAAAAAAAAGGTTTAATGGCACAATAAAGTTTCAAAACTGGCTTTCTTTTTCTGTTTTGTTTACCATTAATGGATTACAATATGCAAAATAGAACCAATTCCTTACTGTGTTATAAAATTGTGAATAATTACTGGGACATATTTGGTAACACTTTATTTTAAGGTGTCCTTTTAACAAATGTCACATGTACTCAAAAAAAGCCTGAGCCCATTTCTAGTCCTAACCATGCAGTATGTGCATGTAGTTAATTGACATCACTAGTTCTTAAATATCAATATCAAATTACACTTCTAAGAAGATTTTTCAAAGCGCTAGAATGTCAAAAGAATGGCAGACTGCCACATGCAGTGCCTCATTTGGATGTGTCTGAAGTCTTGGAGCTTGACTTCCCTACGTTTCTCCTACAAATGGGCCTTGAGCTTGTTTGGAGGTTCTAGCAGGGGAGCGCAGCTACTTCTATACCGACGGTGGTCCGCGGGGATCGTCCTCTTCCACCGAGCGCGGAGCTTCGGGAGGGACACACATGGAGCGGTGAGGGAGGGAGGGGACACCCGCCTAGCCAGCCAGATCAGCCGAATCAACCCTAGCGATCAATGGGGTGACAGATGTCGCAGCCAGATCGCCCTCACATCCGAAAACTAACTCTACTTCACGAGCGCTATATACCTCAGACCACAGCGGTGATTCTCTTCGACGGCAACGTCACATCAAACGTCGCGCTTTCACTCGTTCGCTGTACTTACGCGATCAAATACAGATGTATGAAACACGAAACACGAATTGTGTGTTAATGTTTGTTATAGTATTTTAAAACTTAAACAGTTGGTATTTCCCACAATACTTTGCTTCCGTAGCGCTGCAATTGGTCTACATAATGGTGACGTAAACGGGGACTGCAAGGGGCTGCTCTCGCCAGCCGGTGGCAGGCTAGTGTAGTGCACATAGGGTAGTGCATCTCCAACGCACCGATGCAAAGACGCGATTAGACATTCTGCGGTGCGATTCGCCCGAATTAAGCGGCGCGAATTGAGCGTTTCGCGCGTTTGATGCGTAAAGTTAAAAAATCTGAAATTTGGCGAAAATTCGCGCCGCGTTAACCAATCAGGAGCTTGCTCTAGCAATGACGTGTTACCAGCAAGCGGAGGCAGAATTCCGAAACTGTAACGTTAGAGGACAAAATCATCGTCTCTGTATGTGGAGGAGCTGTGCGACACATCTTTGTACAATATAAACAGGAATAAAAAGGAAATAAATACTAGATTCATTAAACCAAAGTTTGCCTACTAGACATACTCAATACGAATCTTACATTATCTCTAACCACTACAGAGACTGAATGCGCCTAGCAGAAGCCCTCCAGTCAGTTGTTAAGAAGCGAATTTCAAGTGTTAATGAAGCGAATACATTTTTAACTTAAAATGTTCTAGCGTCCAACTACGCGCGAATAGTGCGACTAATTCGCGCAAGTCGCGTCTGGTGTGAACGAAGCATTAGAAAAGTGGACCGATTTAACGGTGAAATACAGAAACATGAAGCACGACGGGAAAACGAATTGTTTATTAATTCACCTATTATACTGTTTTAAAAAAGGAAGACAGTTGTCATTTTCCACAATTTTGTAGCTACTGCCAAGTAAACTGAAAGTCATGCAAAGCTTGGAAAGAAAAGCTTTTTTTTTGTCTTTACTCCCATTAATGCTGCTGTAAAATGTTGAGTGGGAGGGATTAAAAAATAGAAGTTAACGAAAGCTGACAAACATTATTGTTTTCTGTTGGTTTCAGTGATTTATGCACATATTGTGGCGTAGTTTACATGCAACGCTTTGGATTGACAATACAAATGATATTAAAGATTGTATTTTCCTGAGAGACGATTATTTTTGCCTAGTCAGAGTGACGCTTGGGTCACAGTAATAAAGGGCTTGCTTATCTTACTTAACTTATCACATTTGTCCACCGTCATGACTTGTCAATTTTTGATCTAAATGAGTCTATCACTCAGCAGAAGCTCGTCTGAAAAGCTTGTTTAAAAAAAGCTCTGTTTAAATCTGATCCACGAAACTGTGTCGTTTAATACCTCGAGTGGGGTTTATTGATTTCAGCACTGTTTCTCGCTCTAGTTTTTGTATGTGGTTTATGATGACACAAAGTTGTATAATGAGACAATATGAATGCGATTTATGAGGACTTTTTCAGTGTCCCCATAATTCAAAAGGCTTACAAACATACTTAATGTTTTTTTTTTTTTTTTTGAAAATCTAAAATTGTCCGTAGTTTCCTGTAAGGATTAGGTTTAGGTGTAGGAAAATAAAACAGTGTAAACACCATTAGTGTGTGTGTGTCAGTGGGACAGAGGGTGTCGTTGATCCCACTAGCCTGTATTTGAACTTTAGCACCACCCACGAGTTACACAACATCTGAGAACACAATATAGCCTGCTGCACACTTCGTCTTTGAAGCAAGAAAACTCGAAGAAGTTGGTGAAAATGTCAGAGAAAGTTGTGTTATACTACTTCAATGGCAGAGGGAAGATGGAGTCGGTCCGATGGCTGTTGGCTGCAGCTGGAGTCGAGGTGTGTGGCGTCGATGCAAATCAATTCGATTTACATATATATATATATATATATATATCTTCTTTATAAAGATGTTGTCTACCATTAATTTAAAAAGACTGTTTACACACGTTTTCAAAACGCTTTTATCAACACTTCGCACTTAAATCACACGAAATGCGAATCTCCTCACATCTTTTACAAAATAAAGCATTGCATTGAACATATCCCTCACTCAAAGCAAACCTTTGCAAACACCTCTACCATATTATTAATAAATCATGTTAACTGTTGTGTTTTACGTAGAGAATCATGTACTGTGTTTTGCAAAAGAGTTGTATTAAATTGGAAGCCCAGTCTAAGGTTTTACAGGTTTGGTGTGTGCTTCTGCTGAGTCACAGCTTTCAGAAACCCTGTGTGTGTAATCAGTTAAAAACATAATAAATAGTTGCAAATAGTATGCATGACAGCTTATCTTAGATACTTTGTAAACTGAATGTGTAACACATACTTTGTAAAATAACCTCAAGATGAATGAGTTTTGATTTATTGTGCTGTTTTCACAGTTTGAGGAAGTGTTTTGTAACAAAAGGGAGGAGTATGAAAAACTACTGAATGGTAATATTAAATATTCAGTAAATTCATTATCTCCTGTTTTTTAGTCCTGTATATTAATATAACTATTCATTTTTTTTTTTTAAATATATAGATGGAGCCCTGATGTTTCAGCAGGTGCCTTTGGTTGAAATAGACGGGATGCAGCTCGTGCAGTCAAGGGCTATCTTGAATTACATCGCTGGAAAATACAATCTATATGGAAAAGACCTTAAAGAACGGGCTATGTAAAAGTCAACTTATTTTTATGAAAAGTGCTTTGATAGCAAGTGGCCTTGCTTTTCCACCACGCCTAAGTATGTATGTGTTTTTGTCCCGAAGGATCGACATGTATTCAGAGGGAGTCAGTGACCTCATGGATTTGATTATAATGTATCCTTTCATACCTCCTGAAAACAAACAGAAACACCTCAGTAATGTAGAGCAAAAGGCCAAAGATCGCTTTCTTCCCGTGTTTGAAAAGGTATTGATAGCTCTGACAGTGACCCTTTAAAATAAACATTATCCGTATTAAAGTGTGATTATGCATATTGGATAAAACTGCAGTAACGGACTGTGCTTTTAGGCTCTTGCGAACTCTCGGTTCCTTGTGGGAAACCAGTTGAGCCGTGCTGACGTTCACCTTCTTGAAGTCACTCTGATGCTGCAGGAGTTACTCCCTGCAATACTTACAACCTTTCCCAAAATCCAGGTGCTTCCCACACACACACCCAGCCAAACCCAACACTGCTTAAAGTTGTAGGCAGCTGTAGATCTGTGATAGTGTGATGTGGTTTGGTAAGTCAGTGAGTTGCTGGACCAGTTCAGCCCATGATTCAAAGCGATAATGTGATCTTTTCACATAAAAAAAAAAGCAGTACACTTTGCTTTGCTGTTGTATTACCATTGACCTGTGTCTGCAGTTGACCTAAAAATAAAGAACGCTCTTATTGGAGCATTGTGATAAATGTTTCGTTTGTTTTGCAGGCGTTTCAAGAGAAAATGAAGGGCTTGCCAACGATCAGCAAGTTCCTCCAGCCGGGCAGTGCCAGAAAACCTCCACCCGACGAGGTCTATGTGAAAACTGTGAAGGAGGTGTTGAGCCACCTTTTCAAATAGACGACCCATGGTTTTACATTCATTAACAGAGCGTTCAAAATCATTAGATTAAGCGGATAATGTAAAACAGACAGATTTATTTGGAATGTACAAGATACAATTTAGTGGTAAAATGTGATAATGCTGTGAAATGAACTGTAGATGTTGTGAGAATGGTCCCGGTGTGGCCTGTCCACGAGCTCTTAGAAGATCAGAAGTCGCAAAACCATGAGGAGACTGAAAGCAGAAGACAGCATCACAATAATCAGCCGTCAGTGTGACTCGACACGTGTTTGCTCTAGTAATAACACTGCTGCTTACTGGAGCACATCAATAAAAACGCTTCACTATAACCCTCGTTGTGTTCGAGTAGTGAAGACATGACTGAAATATGTTTTTAATTTTACTGCATCGGACCTCTTGCATCAAACATTTGCCTGGCTGTTTGGGTGAAATGTTTATAGAAACCGGACAAAGAAAACAGTCCCAGAGCAAATATATAAACAATGAATATCTGAAAAACACTGGTTACTTTAGCTCTGTTAGCCTGAACGCATCTTTATAAAGGCGCAAGTGACATTTCAGCAACTTTACAGGAGGGCCAAAACAAAAACGTACTGAACCTTGATATGACTATGTATTGATTTTAATTGTTTACAACAAAAATGTGTACATTCCTGTTCGACAGGTCATTTTTCCCTGTAAAAGAGCTCATCTGGAACTCTCATTTAATATACATATCTACATTTCACCCAATATGCCACCTACGCCCTTATGGTTCTCACCCCTCGTTATATACTTTCCATCTGTGATTGTCTGAGCTTACCTCAGTCCTGCCATGATTCCTGCAGGCATTAGTTTCCCAGATTTCCTGAATCTCATTCCCATCACAACAGTCAGGACCCCGGCGGAGACTAGAGTGAAGAAAGTCATGAAAGAAGTAAGTTTGAAGCTGATACATGCTGCTTTTCTAAACATTAGTGATTTGAACACTTACTGAGAGAGGTCCAGTAATCGTGCGGATCAAGTGTTATTTTATATGCTCCATACGCAGACATACTTCCAAAGAAGAGTCCGGCAATTAATGACACCACACTTCCTGTAGAATCAGGAGGTATATTAAATATCCGCACCAATCCCTTACAATAAAGTACAGTGCTGTTATGGGATGGATACTACACCAAAGCATTTAAAAGAATATTATGGCTTTGCAATTGTATTACCATTTTCAAAAGTACAGTAATATCATAGCATTTTGTTGTTAGTCATACAGTACAAATATAAAAGGTGCATAACGCTTAAAACTCTAGAGCAGGGGTGCTCAATCCTGTTCCTGGAGATCTACCTTCCTGCAGAATTCATCTCCAACCCCGATCAGAAACAACCTGAACCAACTAATTGGGATTTGAAGGAGCACTTGATAATTACAGACAGCTGTTTGATCAGGGTTGAAACTAAACTCAGCTGGAAGGTAGATCTCCAGGAACAGGATTGAGCTCCCCTGCTCTAGAGCCATGAAGAGTGCCCACAAACTTAGGTTTTAGGTTAATAAACGTATTAGAAATGAGATGACAAAACGTAACAATAAATGTAAGTTTCTATCATCTGCACACGTGCATTAAAATACAGCAGGGTGAAGAAATACCTTTTCTTTTATAGCCCATGAATCCGCCGAGAGCCAGAGCGGCAGCATAGGCGAAGCCCCACCAGTCCACTGCCATGCTGTGCTGCACCTGAACTATAATAACATACCACGATTACACACATGACAGCACAGTATCACACGTCATAACATCCCGAGCATACATATGCAGCTATACTATTACCAAATATCGGGGATTTATAATGAAATAGCTGGGAAAAGAGAGGGCAGAAGTTGAGCACGAGCTGGACTGACAGGCAGCAGCAGTCTGACTCTGATCTGATCTGTGCTGAAGTTCATAACAAGGAAGTGACGGCATGATGACGCCAGAACGAGGAAGTGAATCAAGCGCTCAGGCGCCAAACCAGAAAGCGTACCACACTGACAAGATATATTGAACTCTTTTACATGAACATATATTTCTGAAGCGTGGTATTGTATTTTGTACAATACCAGCCTGGAGATCTCCAAACGGGGGCGGGAGCTTAGACGCCTCATTCGCTGCTATGAGCCGTCGCTGCGGTACGTCAATGCGCCGCCATCTTTCTGCGGGCAAGATTGCTTTAAAAACATATAACGTTAGAGGTAAATGGAGGAGCTGCGGGTTGTCTGGATCAATTTACGATAACGTTTACATTTATCAGACGATTTCAGTGGTTTGTGATCTACATGGACTTAAAAATAACCCTGTCTCCAGTTATTTAGTGAGGCTTGGAAAATTATAATTTTTTTGTATGAAATTGTGAAAGTTCACACTTAAACTAGAGATGGGGAGTCGACTCCAAAAGAGTCGATTCCTCGACTCTCACTAGCCCTAGTGTCGGAATCGACTCCAG
>JAUMHP010000063.1:2198827-2209201 GCA_032361065.1 Enteromius trimaculatus
TAAATCATCCATCTGAAGAAACTGAGAGGATGCTGCCCCCTGACTGTCAAACTGTGAAGACAACACAGACACAACACCACTCCAGCGTCACGCAGACGACACTCGACTATCCTGAACGCACTGAGCACGATCTTAAATAATGATGTTTTTATTGTAAAGATTGTGTCGTACTTGTTTTCTAGTCTTTAAGTAATACATACCAACAATACAATGATTTTTTTATATATAATCTCAACTGAATTAAAATAAGTGCATAACAGGATTTTAACCTTCGTTGTTTTCTATTTTTTAAACACATCTCAATTTCAAATGAAGTTTTCTAAACAGTCATGGAGAAAAAACCTATTAGATTAATAACTTAAGACTAATCTGAGCGGTTACTCAACCAGCGTGTGATTCCACAGGCCTTGTCAAATCATCTTCGACATTAGTTTGGCAATCAAATGCTAGATGATGTTTAAAATGTTAAATGTTGTTAAAGATTTAATTTAAATGTTAAAATTCTGGTTGCATGGATTAACAAAAATGATAACGCCACTTTACAATAGAGTCAGCATGAAATGAACTTTCAGTCACTCCTGTCGTCTTCAGCTCTCAGGGGTTTGCAGGACACTGCTCTCACCCTGCTTTGAAATCAGATTTACTGTAAAAATGCTATAATAATTGATTTAGATATGGATTATCCATGTAGCTACTCGTGTAATAAAAAGATCTGCTGTCTTACTGCTAAATGAATGTAGTTCGATGTAATTTTTGGAAAGCTCTTTCTCGGGGGAACAGGAACATTATTTTGCTATTATTAGTATTCAAGTACCAACTGGTCATGTTTGTTTTCATTTCTCTGCATCTAGACCTTCATCATTTGTACTGTTCAATAAGCCAATGCACGTTTTCAAAACAAAAATCAGTCTCCCATAAAGACAACCTGCAGTTCAGAACCCGAGAGAACACTCTGAATGAAAGACCACACTGACAGCGTTAACACATTTATTCTTGAAGGGATATAAAAAGAACAGCAGACTGAAGGATGCAACTGGAGAAAACGAAAACAGGATCATTTTGGCACGGCAGAGAAGACGTCTCAGTCCTTCCTGAGCGGCACGATCTCTTCTCGAATGCCTGCCTTGGTGATGATGCAGATCTTGAGGGCATCTCCTGTGTAGACGTCCCTCTCAGCGGCTGAGATGAACACATCCTTCACCAGCTGCACGGCCTTCTCCTGGCTCAGAGGAACCTGCTCCACATTCTCCATGTTCTTGAATCCAATCTGAGCACAGAACAGAAACTATTGTAACTCTTCACGAAAAAAAAAAAAGGTTTGACAACACAGACCCAACCTGAGATGATTTAGCTCAGTAACACATTTGCTCTGGACACACAGAGTGAACATGGAGTTTGAACACCCAAAAAATTAAATTACTCCATGATCTACTCCGAACGGCCACTATCCACCAGCATTGCCAAGCTTGGAAGAGCCAGGGTTAAAAAAACAAAAAAAAACTGTGTTTGTGTAAGAGACACCTAGGATGGCTCGGGGGTGAGTAAATTATGGGGTCATGTTCATTTTTTAATGTTTTTAGTATATGAAAGCATATGCATCCAAAATGTCTGTGCTGTCTTTCTCTAGAATTTCTGAGTGCTGAAACATCTCTCTCATAACACTCTCACACAAGCGCAGCTGTCTGCCGTCGCTGCAGTCTCCACTATTTTGTTGTTCTGTCGCTTTGGTTTAATTTTCCACCGTGAAGCAAGTGTTGCCACTTTGTGAAACAACCGATTAGTGCAAAACAAAATCAGTGCGCACCTGACAGCAAACCCTAATGGATGCATAAAAACCCAATTATAGTCTTTACTCTCATTTTAAACGCTGAATGAAAATATGAATCTTGTGAAAACATGTCCAGGATGCATTTGAACATTATATTTTATTTTGTGGTTTATACAAATAACTCGTTTGTAGGGGTCATGATGAGAAACCAGATTTCTTCTGGCAGAGAAGCGTTGACACGCTTGGATTAAACGGCTTGTTGTCGTCTTTGTGCAGATATCAGGATAATCATTTATTTTTAGATTTTTATGTTGTAATGGCATCCCGGATCATGTCTGACATTTGTTCAGAGGATTTTGTTTTGTAAACGAGACACAGTGTCATGCAGAATCACAAAGAAGCTGACTAGAGCTGCACCACACACTGTAAAAATCTTTGTTTTATGTTTTTGGATCATTTTGTCCACATGTGATAGTGAGGGGGTGTCAGTACCACTGCAATGATGTCAGCCAATCATAACAGTGGCTGATTACTGACAAGCTATAAAGGCCCCGCCCCTTGAAGCAGGCTCTTTTCGAGAGAGGCTTGAAAATTATTATCCCCCATATTTATTTATTTATATATATTTTTTGTGTGCAAAAGTAAATCTCAAGGAACATATTCAAATAATAAATAAAAAAAAATCCATGAAACCTTTAAGACTTTTTTCCAGTGGTGACACTTTCATGATAATTAATCACATTTAACAAACATCAATATAAGTGCTGCTTTGCAATGTCTTATTTTTACAGTAATAAGAACTTGGGGAGAAAAGATATACACGAGTAGTCCTGAAAACATTCTTAATCGTCTTTGAATTAACTGTAATATCTTTCTCTTGATTTTGAGCTCATATGAGCCATGCAGGTCTCGTCTCACCTGGTTGTCGAGAAGAGGCTGCAGCATTGCACTCGCAGAGCCGCCTGCTTTATAAGTGTCCCTCTGGTAAGAACCCACCGGATCGAAGCTATAAACAGCACCCCGACCTTCAATCAAGAAACAAATCAGCTATTTCACTGGACATTAATGTGTACAGTAAACTCTGTGCATTTCTAAACTAGAGAATTCAAAGCACACGGTGAATATGTGGCAAACTCACCCTCCTCGTCGAGACCACCGATAATGTTGTAGACATAGTAAGGGAAGAAACGCCTCCCGTACAGGATGGTCGACAGCATGGCAGCGATCGCTCCACTCGTCATGCTCTTGTTATTCGAATGCTTGTACATCTAGAGCGGAAAGACGCTCATTACTGAGAAATCACACTGCTAGCTAAACACGTTCGGTCACATGGAAACATGTCTGTGTCGTGTTGTGAGTGCCGACTGAACAGAAAACATGATGAACACTTCCAGTTTCCTTTCTAGGTTTAGTTCAAACCCACCTTCAGTCTGGCCTCAATGATTTTGGTTAGCGTCAAGCAGTCGCCATGGAAACCACTGCAGCCAATCACTGTAGTGTCTGTCCTGTATGGGAACATGAGCCAGAGAGATGGAGTTCATCTTGAACCTCTCCATACAGTCACAGCTGAACCAAACGCAGCACTGAGATCGACTTGTTATTTCACCATTAACCAATGAGCAAAGAAAGAAATCCCTACTTGACACTGGCTGTCCGTCACTGTAGAAATCAGTATAAAATATCAGCTTTGTGCCAACTCTTCATTTTTTTTGTTCACTACAAAGAACAACAGGGCTGAAACCACATAAAAGTGCTCATATCCTAACCCTTTCCTAAATGCCATGTCATCACTGTCACTAGTTTAATGATTGTTTCCTATCTCGCAAACATTAATGGTTCGAATATCTCTGATTTAAAAGTAGAAACAGTTCAACCGTCTCAAAGAACATGGTCATTTCGATTATTTTACCTAGAAATGACTCCGCCAGGTTACATGCACATGTAACTTACATAAAAAGCAAAACACAGACTATATTTGTGGTTGTTTGGTCCACAGACAGACTGATGTCAGTTTGAGAGACTCACAGTTTGTAGCACTTGGGGGAGTCTCGGCTGTGGATGCTGTATCCCTCACTCAAACGGGTGTCCGAAGCCACGATAGCGAAGTCCTCACCCGCCACGGCCAGCACAGTCCTGAGGACAAACAACACACACATCACTGCCCATTCACAATTACACAGGTCACAGTGAGGGAAAACTAGTCATTTAACCCACATCTGACTTAAAACGAAGTAATTAAATGTTCATGTAGATATTCTATTTTCTTTTGTTATACACATAAACAATTATGACACAGTGAAACGAGCTGTCAGCTTTTATCTTAACACTGAAATAAATCTGCAGAAATCACTAATACATATTTACTTACACATAGCATATTAATGGTGCAAATATAAGCAGTTTTGACTAGTTTGTGGCATTCAGAAGGTCTTAATCAGTCTATAATTTTCCGGACAGCTGCTGCATCTCTGATAGTGAAAGTAAAATCAGCGCACAGCATATATTAACGTTCCTGAGCTGATACACTCGTGATTTAACCACTGCGACTGGGTTTGACTCACAGACTTTAGTAGTAGTGGATTAGTAGTTGACTAAACAGAGTTATTTGGAGTTTGTGTGCGAGTTTCTGCTGTAACGTGAGAGAGAAGAGTGCTGAAGAAGACGAGCGCGAGACCGGAAGAGGCGCTTCTTACCCTCCGTTGAAGGCATAAGGAGAGAATTTATGCTCCACTGGACCTGTGTAGTGATACTCCTTCATCTTTCCACTGTTTCCATAAGCCTGAGCAGAAATCATCATGAGACCCCGCACTAAAACTCGCTGTATCACCGCAATATGGCCACCGGAAGTTGACAGGTCCTTTGTTTCCTGTGCACTCACGTCACAAAGTTGTGGTAGCTCACACCGCCGTCTGCTGGAAGTGTCGTTTACTCACATCCAAGTAATGTGAAATCTCCACCTACCTCTTACAATAACGCAAATACAGTTTGCTGTGACAAAAGTGACGCACTGTTGATATGCGCATGCGCAGTTGCCGCAGCTGTATCCCAACTAGCCTTAACTGAGAGAAGCGCTTTTTGACGTTGTTAGTGTGTAATAGACCACGAAACAAGTCCCCTGCTTAGTAAACAGGAAAGTCCAGGGTTAGTATTAATGTGAAGACTTTATATAAAGTAACGTGACACAACTGGCCGCTCCTGCAGTAACGCAACTAACGTTATAGCCAAACAGACAACTCACATACAATCTAGTATCATATCATATAAAAAAAATCATATCCATGTGTTTCAAGAACTAGGCTAAATGTAGGCCATGCGCAATTTTTTTTATCTTTTGTATCGCCGTGATCCAAATAGCTATTTAAAAATGAATTATTTTAGGTCTCACCTTTAGTTCCCCATTCTCAGTTAGTTCTCGAAAAAAACAAACCATGACCAAATTTATAATTTGTAATGTTTTTACTGTTTTTAAAGGGACTAGTTTTAATGGAAACTGCAATGGTCCCTGTAACGGGATAATGTCGCCTTTTATTGATGGCTTGTTAACACCACTAAATCCTATGAAGTATGTCCCAAAACTACAGGAAAACATTTATAATGAGTTTAATGGTTAAATGTTGATGGCTTGTAATGTTTGTAATGGTATTTGTGAAGATTTTTTTTTTTCAGCAGGGTTGACTAATAATACCAAATGAGATTATTGATCCAGTCAAACATACTGATGTGCAATCATGCCATGTTATGGTCACACAAAAACATATTTCATGGTCACTTATATTGAAAACAGAAGCAGTTAATCCAGGTGAGATAATAAAGAGCTATCACCCCTAATGGTACTGAAGTCAAACGCACAGTGCTCTCGTAGTCTTGCAGATTGCTTGTATATCAAACGTGAATCTTCAGTTGTTGATGAATAACACAGAGTAATTAACGCAGAGTGAGGTTGAGCTTTGGGTGTGACAGACACCTGCAGGCGCTTGTGGTTTCAGAACCTGTCCGTCCAGGACCAGGGAGTGTGAAGAGAGCACTTTCTCCACCCTCCGCTGAGACGCTAGTGTTTCTTGAGTCATGGGAACATTCAGTCTGTAAACTAATAGCTGTGTCTCATACGCTGTCACCATATACAGAAAAACACCCCATAAACCGCTTCTTCATGGGCGTATTCAGAGGGTGGACGTATGCTTTCCCTTGAATTATTCTGATTAGGTAGTTTCTAAGCTTTCAAAATGATTACGCCCTTTGATTCATGCAAAAATTGGCAGATTATTGGACAAAAGATGTCTCAGAAAACGTGCACAAGATTTTATGAGCTATAAAGTTAATATTTGCCGGGCCTGTTTGTACATTTGTTTATTCCGTGCATAGTACATTTGTTTTTACGCAGACTATATGTCTTTTAGGCACAGTTATACATTTATGAATGATTTATTAATTTATAAAATTAAAAAAATAAAAAAGCAATCAACAACAGGTTATCAGTACAGGATTTTACACATGTTTGTAATGTAAATATCAACTGGATGTTAATAATACAGCAATTGCATACAGTTCCACGATAGGAGGTTGCTTATATGATATTCCCTCATAATTCATAACATTTAATAATTGTCTTTAGTGTTCTATGTGTATGCATCAACATGTATTGTGCAGTAAATCTAAATCTAAAGTATTAAAATGCTGATAATTCTGTAAAAAAAGAAATAGCATTTGTTTCAAATGAACAAAGTTCTCTTATTTTCTAGGTCCAGACTAGTTTTATATGAAATAGTTTTGGAGGACACTACCAACTGACTTTCTGTGGCTCACACCAACATGCAAACCTTTAATTAATTTATCAGCACAACATCCATGTATACAATGTTTACATGATTAATTTATGACTCGCCTGAGGCTGGTTTTACAGCGACAGCATCGGATCAGGACTATGGAAAAACAGCCACAAAGTTTACACACACAAACTATGTATATACTATACAGTACCGCTCAAAAACTAGGACAGCATGTTCAACATTAATATACTGTATTCAGTATTCAAGTTCACTGTAGAATTAATGTATGTAATTTCATTTCTATCACAACAAATTACTGCTGAAAAAAATATAGGCCTATATATACGTATATATTGTTTGTTTATTTATTTTGTTTTGTTGTAAACAGAGAATCCAGAATAATACTGTATAAAGTCACCGCTAATCACTGGGATTCAACAGCACCCAGATGTCATTGAACAATAACTTTTCAGACAGTGTACAAGTTTAAATTGCGTGAAATACAGTCAGCGTGATTAAACGCGCGTGTCACCGAAGGGCCCGGCCCTGAAGCCACATCCATTCAAACAGGTCGAGCCTCTCCAGATCGGGTTTCACTGCGGGGTGGAGCTCCGGGAAAGTTTTAGATAAAGACTGGCCTGAAAACACTCGGAGAGCTTCTTCAAACTCACGCAGGACACTCAATACAGCGTTATTGTGTAAAAAATGTTTCGCTGTGGAATCTCGTACCCGAGGTGCAGGTGGATCCTGCCTCTGCTCCTGCTGTTCGCGATTATTTTCGACATTATCGCCATCGCGGCGCAGTCAGGATGGGTGGAGGACGAGAACGCCAAGACGCACTACGCCAGCATGTGGAAGCAGTGCCGAGGCCGCAACGACCAGTGGGACTGTAAATCCCTGATGGACTTCCGTGAGTATCCTCCTCCAGCAGGGCTCCAGACAGCCACATACTCAAAGCGTCGTTTACCTCACATTTTCTGTTCATTTTGTATTTGTAGAAAATATGATTTTTTTAGTTTTCTTGTTTTAATTACGTAAATGTACAATACAATCAAATTAAAATAAAATAATAAACTCTCAGGCCATAACATAATACTATATAAAAATGTAATAATAAATTGTTTGCATAAGTGTTAGTCAGGTGTAAACGTTTCTTTTGTGTGAATTGTTTCTTTCTGAATTCTTAGTAAAGCCAGGTTTTGTTTATGTTACGCTTATTCAGTTAGAGATCAACTCAATGCTGATGAATAGACTATACAACGCTACTTTAATATGTGTTCATTGTGTAGTGAGTTTCACACTGTAAATACCCCTTGAACAAACAACTCATTTTTTTAGTGTTTCTGTTTATCTAGCTTAAAACGACTACTGTGGCATCAGTTTAACAGTTTTCAAAGTTTACATCACGTATAACCAGTGGAACCAGTTAAATAAAATGGAGGAGGTCGTTGACAGCTTGCAAACATGTTTAAGCTCCAGGCAAAACCTGTCATTTTTGATCTTGCTGTCTTCCTCTCATCTCAGCTCTTATTTTTATTAGTTTGTCAGTAGAACATGTTTAAACCCATCTGCAGAAACCTTAGTGTATACATTTATTTTTGTAGAAATAACATGCTGTAACATGCTCTCTATAGCAGTAGTGCATATGAAAGACTCATAAATAATGGTGATTCACTTTTCCACTGCTAAGGTTTTCTTGGTTAGCGTTTAATATTTCCGTATTTGGCATGAAAAAAAAATCTGACCACAGTGTCGCTCAAGCTTCTAAATACAGCAGTTCCTAAGGGCCGAAGGTCAGTCATGTCTGAGTGACGAATTGACTTGAAATAGAGTAAGACCAGATAATGCTGGTTGCATAAACATTTTTCTTTCGACCAACCACACCCTTCCTCGCTCGCTCTGGGTGTGACTGTACTCACAGGCGTCTCGGAGCAAAAACACATTCCTCCATTGAGTGTTAGGAAGCCAAGCATTGTCTCTACAAGCCCTGATTCATGATGGAGTGAAACTAGTTACGCAGCGCTGCACGATCTGTTAATGTGTAACCATCCATGTAACGACTTATC
Organism: Enteromius trimaculatus; assembly: GCA_032361065.1. Taxonomy (NCBI): domain Eukaryota; kingdom Metazoa; phylum Chordata; class Actinopteri; order Cypriniformes; family Cyprinidae; genus Enteromius; species Enteromius trimaculatus. The sequence goes on from JAUMHP010000063.1 coordinate 2,207,428, forward strand.
CTGGAAACGCACCTCTTGTTTTTGTTCTGCTTTACCGTCATTGCGTTGACTGTATCTTGTTGATTGCATGGCGTCTTTGTACAGTTTGTCTTTAAAAAGTCCCTGCAAATGTTCAAGCTAAATTTATTATAATAATAATAATAATAACTTTATTTTCTAGCTTCTCAAAAGCGCTTCACAACATTCAGATATACATGCAAAGGTCAAACAGGAAGATAAGACACTTCAGACGTGCTTCAGCTGTTAATCTATTTACTTCTTGTGTTTACTCCTTTGTGTCTTTAATGCGTTGGAATAGATTGGCGTATGCTGTATATCACTGAAGGTCTTCTTCTTTTCTCCTTCCAGCATGGGCCCAGGCAGTCGCTGCTCTGATGATCATAGGCCTCCTCATCCTCATCCTCGCCTTCATCATATCGTTTGTGGCTCTCTGCTGTTCCCTCAACATTCCTGCGCTTCCTATAGTCGGAGGCTTTCTTATTTTGGCTGGTAAGAAGCAATCAGTGTGTTAGAGTCCTTGTCCAGTCCTTTCTGAGGAAGCTCCACAGCGAGAACATTTCCTTCACCTTTGTCTGTTGAACGCTTTCTAAATAATTGATGGATGCCGGGCTGACGAGATAAAGCTTGGGACAGTGAGATTTAGCTGTACTCTGGTTGGTTCATCAGTGGGGCGGTAATTAATACAGCATTTCTAAACAATGCACGGCGGAAAGCTTCCCAAACAAGTCGAGACAAAGAAAGAGTTCTTCTGAAGGGGTGATGTTAGGTGCAGACAGACACAGACTGTGCTCTCGCTCTTGTTTTGCTGTTGCTAAGGGCTTGAGTGTCGCTCTCACCCCTCCCCGACCTCTTCGCTTGAATTCAGGTGAAAGTTAACAAAGGCTGTTTTGTTCTCAGCCTCTTCTTTTTAATTTGTTGTTTATTATTTCACTAACGGTGAAGGTGATTTCAGTTTCATGGTGACATGTAAGCTAGCCTGATCTGATCTGATAGCTATGCTATGACAGCGTTGTTGCTGGAAGCGTCAGAAGCAGCAGTCCTGTGTGAAAGTTCCCTACACACCCAAACAGGGCTTGGCCTGCGCTCTCATGTCTCTACAACACTCACAGATACGCCTGGCTCGCCCCCAGAGCGCTAAACTACTGATTAAGCTCTTTTATGAGCCGACACAAGTTAGTATTAGGTGCTGTTCATAAAACACCACTGGAATACTTAGCCATTCGTTGTTGTTTTTTGATGCATGGTTTATGAACGCCTTTCATCCACATTCGATGACTGCACAAGACAAGACAATATATGAAACTACACTGGCTTCACATGCGCAGTTTTCAAGCAGGACATTTCTTAAAAGTAGGATCGTTTGGTTTGAAATCATACAGCGGAGTTGAAGTGTGTGATAAAAACAAAAGCATAGGTTATGATGTAAATCACGAAAACGTTTTTTTAAAGAGCTAGCCTCAAGCTGTGGAGTTTGGAACAAGATGTTGGCATTAATGAGTTAGATTTGTAGCGAATGTTGCTCTCTAGACTCGTTCAGTTCCCCTCAGGTTCACACAGGTGTGCCTTTACGTTCCTCTAATGTTTTGTTTCTGAACAGAGAGGCTATTGTTGAATCAACTGAAACCTAAAAGTGTGTTAACGCTCCCTGCCTTTTAAATAAATGCCAGAATTATGGCTTTTAAAGGGTCACAACACCCTTTGAGTTGTTTACAGATATATACATGTTGTACATTGCTTAAAACAGTAATATATGTCACTAAAAATGTTACAAAGT